>JANKYF010000005.1:28840021-28868689 GCA_029829435.1 Erythroxylum hondense | reverse complement strand
TATGAGTTTAGTTAAATGTCAAGATTTAAAAAAGAAAAATTAAAATCTAATAGATTCTTATAATTATTTTTATTTAATTATATCGATCATTTTTCTTATTTTTTTAATTTTCAAGAGGTAGATTATCTTGCATCATCCTCTTCATTTCTCAAAACACTTGTATATATTTACATTTCTCTTAAAAGGTGGGCATTTCGAGATCAGATTTTTGTTTTGAAATTGTTAAACAACATCTTATGAGTTCATTCTACGTAGGGTTTTTTCTAGAAGGCTTAGCAGCTAAGGATTGGCTTCTCTTTCCTTATCTGACTTTTACAGTGGGAGATAAGTCTTCCGTAGTTTACTTTTCTCTGGTTTTTTTATAAGAAAAGTCGATTAAGGTCTTTCATCAATTATCATATGATTTCTCATCAGGTCTTTCATCAATTATCATATGATTCTAACTCATAAAAATCTTTGGTACTTATAATAATGTTTTTATTTCAATGCTTTAACATATCAAAGATATCATTATAAGGTTAAGTAAATGAACATTATTGGCTGCTTTAGTGGCAAAGTATCTAAATAACAAGAACGGAATGAAAATAATTGAAGTAGGAAATGATAAGCAAAAGTGATTGTCCCTCAATGTAAATACAGGTGTATGGTTAGTACTGTCATCTAAAATTGGACCCAGCTGATCAGAACTGGGTTACCAATGGCTGGGTCGATCTAAAATATGCGTTAATGATGTTTATCATAATTTTGAGTTGCCGGCTTATTTTGTGATTGGCGGAAAAATCAAGGAAAACGTTAAATAAGTAAGGTCAATATCTTTGACAACTGAAAGGACTGATTCACCCGCTCGTCTTGGACGAATCAGACGGTTCCTGTTCCATTTCCATGTCCGCTGCCGATTTAAAGCCAAACAATTAAGAATGACAATAATGTCTCATCGACTCCTCTCTCTACACATTAACTTGATGTTGTATTGGTCCAACCATCTCCGGTTTACCCTTTGACAGCTCTCTTAACGCTACTGCCAACACCACCAATGTACCTTTGCTCCATTCCTTACTGTTAACACTCACCCTTTACCAAATATCGTTTCTTGTTTATGGGTTTTGTTTCTTCAGTCAAATTTAATATGAAAATTGAGAGAATAAGAGGGAAGCAAGCGACAATTGTAGGACTAGGACGGAAACTGGTTTAAATATGTTTAGGAGACTGAGATGCTTAATGGGTTTTGACCAAAGAAATTGGTCATCACCCAGAAAAGCTCTCACTAATCATAACCTGCAGAGCCCACCTGTTCTTAAACCATGTGAGACTATACATGAAGTTGCTATTTATATTGACAGGTTTCACAATCTTGATCTTTTTCAACAGGGGTAAGTACTTTTTATGTTGGGTTTTGGTTCGGTGTTCATGATTTGCTTGGTTTATCGTTGTTGTAAGTATTTATTAATGATGACACTCAGTAGTTCAATTATCAATGTAGGTGGTATCAGATTAAGGTTTCCTTGCATTTGGAGGGCCAAGAGTCCACCCCTCTGGGAACCCCTGCTCGGGTTGTTCAATATGAAGGTGCTTTTGTGACCACTGCTGCAGTTTGTATCTCTGACGTCTTGTGCATTTCCTTTTCTTAAAATTTTCGTTATATTAATCTGATCAGGGAAATCTTTTGTGCAACTTTCTATTGACGGGTCTATGAAAATCATTATACATAAACTGCTGAAGGTTAAGAGTCTGATTCAATCAATTTTAGGACCCAAAACCCTTCGCAAGAACTGCGACTGGGCAATTGTGTTTATGCAATTGTAAAGCCTGCTGCAAAGTGGAACTTGCTTTAGTTAATCAATTGAATATAAACTTTTCTAATTCATGTAAGTACAGTGTCTATAACTAATACGTGAATGACAAATTGTGATAATATTCAAAGTTTAAACTGATTTCAAATGCTTTATTATTCATTTGTGCAAGCATGTTGCATGCGATGCTTTCTGTGGTTTCTCAATGTCTCTAATTTTCATGATCCATGTGATTGGATTATAGACCTAAATGCAGGGATTTTAACCTTTGCTTCAAAATATTCCTTTTTCCCAATCCAAAGCTCATCTATATTTGTTGTATCAGCTAATGTTCAATTTTATTTACGGTGTGAAACCTTTGATCCTGATGAATCATTATAATTCCCTTTAATCTTTTGATTAGGTACACATATGTTTCTTGATTAATATGATGCTAATCCGAAATGTTCTTGATTGATTTATGTACTTTTCTATTTTGTACTAGTAGCTGATAATGAGTACAATTTATTTGAGATGCAGAGCCTCGACTTGGCTGTGAAGGTGCATATGGGATTTGGAGGATTAATGATGCGGACAACAGTTTCTTAACACAACCTTTTTATATCAAATATTCCAGACAGGATGTTTATCTATCTATCATGATATCTTTCATCCTGTCTCTTCATGCAGAGGAGGTATTGAGATCTGTCTTATCTGATAAGAAAGCTACTGGTTATGATATTAGTGGGGGTCACAAGCTTTCTCAAACAAACGAAAGTGGCGTTTAGACACATAGATATTCTATTATGTGCATGATGAAATAGGCATGATCGATCCTCTCATATTAGTAATTAGACTAGATATGTTCCATTTATTGAGATGTTCTTAACTTATGATATTCTAGGTATGACTAGAATGTTTTGAGAAAATGTAGATCATAGGTATTTTATGGTTTTTTAGTTGAGGGAAATTCTTCAAATTAATCTAAGTTTCTGAGGATTATATCTGTTGAAGATTTTCATTATCAAGCATTTACTTGTTGATTGTTAGATTAGATTTTGCTCACAAATATTTTGCATATTGACATGCCTTAACCTTTTCAGGGTGCAATCAGTTCGGCTGTTATTTTGAAGTTTGAGCTTATGTATACCCCTCTTATAAAGGATGGGTTAGTTGGCATCGAACAGGCTTTCAGTGTTTTTTTCCTTTCTGTATTAAATTTCATTGTTTCTTCATTTATCCAATAAGCTGAAAAGCATATGTGAGTCTGACTCGTCTGAATCACATTCATTGTAACACACCATCTGCAGTTCTCAGTTGGAAACTCCTGTGTATGCACTTCCTGCAGCAGTCCATGAATTTCGGATTCCTCCGAAAGCACTTTTGGGGTTGCATTCTTATTGTCCTATACATTTTGATGCCTTCTATGCTGTCCTTCTTGATGCAAGTGTTCACATCATCATGCTGAAAGCTACTTGCTTATCCCCATCAAAGGTAACTTTAGTGTCTAAAACAAGCGACATGGTCTTACCACTCCATTTCTTTCTCTTTAATTGTCTTGCCTTGGAAGCCTAAAATAGTTGCTAATATATCCATACTTTATTGGCCATTAGTTGCTAGTCAATTTATGGATCAATCCAAGTATCTCTTGTCTCTAGTAATTATGACTTCTAGCTTGCTTACTTCCACCAAATGCTTGATTTGGTGTAGTTTCTCTCAAATGCTACATTTATCAAGTATTATTCTCACAACAAATCAAGATAGTGATTAGGTCTGGATATTGATCAATGACTCGACCATTATACTACAATTTCTATAGTGGATAAACAGTTGGCTTAGGAAAATAATAAAAACCATATTGAAATACCAGTTTGAGCTCACAATAATGAGTCAAAAGCTAGATGGACAAAGAAAAAATTGGTAGAAGCTTGAACTGACTTGAGGACGAAAATCCTTGTGGTATAGTAGTGTAAAAAAACCCAAAGACCATTATACTTGATTTAAACTAGTTTAAGTTAGTAACATAAAATATTTTTTCATTAGCTTAGATTTGAAGATATTTATAAAAACAATTATGAGGTAAAAATTGAATGAGAATTGACCACCATTTCTACCATTGATCCACTAGTTGAACCAAAAACTTGGTTTCTTGGACAAGGTTTGTCCGATTCTAATAATTATGAATCAATGTAGTCATGACTAGTCATTTTAGAATCTATGTCAATACATATGATGTTGATATTGTATGTTAGCTTGGTTTATTCAAGTTGATTGTTGATCTAGGAAAGCTTAAGACATCGATTTTTAACATAGTTCAAGAACAACAATGACATGAGAAACAAGAATTCAAATGATCTCTGATAGAACTCACCCAGGTATGACTGTATTATAAGGATAAATGAATCAAATGAATCAAAACAATCTCATCGATTCAGTGTGGTATATTTATATTCTGTAGTAGTAGGCAAAGACAACTGAAATAAGAATCAGCCTATATGAGGGGCTATTCCTCCCAAACAAAAATCTCAGTCTAGAAATTCACGCCTATCCTCTTACTTGTCATTCCCCTCCTTTTATATCCCATCCTATCCCAATTATTAGGTGACACCTGTCCCTTATTTGTAACTAACTCACGTGCTAGGATTCTCCAACTTCTTCTTATGCCTACTGTATACTAATGGCCTTCTAGCTCTATCAATACTCCCCTCCAAAGCTCGCACCTTGTCCTCAAGGTGGAATGTCGGAAAGTGCTCTAAAATTGCAGCATATTATTCCCATGAATTTTCAAATGTAGCTAGATCTTGCCATTGAATCAATACCTCCTCGTTCCCATTAGCATCCTTTCGGATCCCCTATACCATTTCTGGTTGTAAATTTTGCTCCCATTCATCTATTAATTGCTTAGGTAAGGGCTGTATCTACACAGGATTAGGAGTAGCTCTCTTGACTAATGACACATGGAAAACCGAGTGAACTTTACTATAGGCAGGTAATTCCAATCTATAAGCTACTGCTCCAATCTTTTCATCAATCACAAAGGGTCCATAGTATCAAGGGCTGAGTTTCTCATTCAGCTTCCTTGCTAAGGACCGAAGTTTGTATGGTTGGTTGTTCAAGTACACTTTTTCTCCAACCAGGTACTCCACTTCTCTTTGTTTCTTATATGCTTGGGTTTTAATCCGATTTTGAGCTCGCAATAGATTGTCCCTCAATTCAATAATGACTCCATTCTGTTCCTTAAGAAGTCAGTCCACTTCTTCCACTGCTGATAACTCCCCTGCATAACCGAGCAAGGTGGGTGGGGGTCTACCATATAACGCAAAAAATGGAGAAGTTTTTGTAGAACTATTATAGTTAATGTTGAATCAGAATTCTGCCCAACACAACCATTTAGTCTATTGCTTCGGCTTGCTTCCGGTGAAACAACGGAGATATGTTTCCAAGCATCTATTGGTGACCTCCGTCTGTCCGTCGGTTTGGGGTTGATAAGTTGAGCTAAACTTCAGCTGTGTGCCTGCCTGCTTGAATAATTCAGACCAGAATCTGCTCATAAATACCCTATCTCTGTTAGATACTATTGAGGCAGGGCCATGTAGCTTCACTATTTCTCTAACAAAGAGTACAACAATGTCGGAAGCAGAAAAGGGATGGGCTAATGGAAAAAAATGAGCATATTTTGTCAGCCTATCCACTACTACCATGATGGTATCCATTCCCTTACTCTTCGGTAGACCTCCAATGAAATCCATAGATATATCCTCCCATACTTGCGAGGGAATTGGTTAAGGTTGTAGTAAACTAGCAGGGGATAATACTTGATACTTGTTTCGTTGACACACTTCACAAGCTTCTACGTACTTTTTAATCTCATTTTTCATCCCTTCCCAGAAAACTTGTTCCAACACCCGTTTGTAAGTGCGTAGGAACCCCGAATGACCCCCCATGGGTGAATCTTGAAACTCTTTCAAAATAGTCGTATCCGACTAGATGTTTTTGGCAAAACCAGCCTCTTTTTATAATACAATCTGCCTCCCTTAACTGAAAATTCCAGGTGTTCTTTGCTCCCACTTAACAGATGTTGCATGATGGTGTTAAGTTTTAGATCAGCCCGAATTTCTGCCTCCAAGTCATCCGAATCCACCATTTTCACCGTTGATATAGCAGCACATTCCATTTTATGCGATAAAACATCAGCCGCTTGGTTCTCCTTTCCCGGTTTGTACTGCACCTCAAAATCATACCCCAATAGTTTTGCTGTCCACTTTGTTGCTGTTCTCCCAACAACCACTGATCTGTCAAATATTTCAAGCTTCTTTGGTCCGTTTGGATGATGAAACGTCTACCCAATAGGTAGTGTCTCCATTTCTGAACTGCCATCACTATTGCCATTAACTCCTTTTCATAAACTGACTTGGAGAGTGCTTGCGGAGGTAATGCCCAGCTGAGATAAGCTAAAGGCCTTCCTTCTTGCATGAGTACTGCCCCTAACCCCTTCCCTGATGCATCAGTCTCTATAATAAACGGTTTAGAAAAATCAGGGACAGCTAGAGTAGGGAGGTTTACCATTGTTGACTTAAGTGATTCGATAGCTTATTGAGTCTCCATATCACTGATACCCTTCCTTCTTAAGTAGTTGAGTGAGAGGTTTGTCAATCTTGCCATAGTCCCGAACAAATCGTCGGTAATATCCCGTGAACCCCAAAAACCTTCAGACAGCTTTCACATCCTTCGGTATTGGCCAATTTGCAATCTCTTCAATTTTAGAAGGATCGGCTTGGATAGCCCGTCCCGAGATTACATGCCTCAAGTATTTTAATTTCTCTTTGCCAAATTCACACTTCTTCTCATTGACACAGCTTATGGCTCCGGAGGATCAACAAGACAGCCCTTAAATCTTTCAAATGTTGCTCAAAATCCAGACTGTATATAAGAATATCATTAAAAAAAACTAAAACGGACTTGCGTAGATAGGAATGGAATACCTCATTCATCAATGATTGGAAGGTGGAGGGTGCATTGGATAATTCGAAAGGCATCACCAGCCATTCGTAATGACCTTCGGGTGTTCGGAAGGCCGTTTTGTGTATGTCCTCTTCTCGGACTTGAATTTGGTGGTAGCCATTCTTAAGGTCCAGCTTCGAAAACACCTTGGCCCCTCCCAATTCATCCAATAACTCGTCAATTGTGGGTACTGAAAATTTATCCGCTAGTCACCCTATTCAACGCCCTAAAATCCACACAAAATCTCCATCCTCCATCTGTTTTCCTTACTAAGATCATTGGGATGGAAAAGGGACTTACGCTGGGTCTAATGACTCCCGCCGCAAGTAATTCCCCCACTATCTTTTCTATTTCATTTTTCTGATAATGGGGATATCTATAGGCCCTTATGGCTGGTATTTTTGCTCCTGGTTTTAATGTGATGGTGTGGTCGTGGCTCCTATAGGGAGGTAACCCTGATGGGGGTGATAAAACATCTGTAAATTCATCTAATAGCTCTCTGAGTTCAGCTGCTCCTTCCATGGTGGGTTCAGGCGGCTCTGTTCTGGTTATCCTGACAAGGTAACCTTCACCTCCTTTCATAGCTTTGTAAAGTGACTATAATGTTGCCACCAACTCAAGGCTAGATTTCCTCTCAAACTGAATTGTTTATCCCCTTCCATCCACTTTAATGTTAGCTCTTTGAAATTGGCTCGGATGTCACTCAATCCTTCTAACCAATCTAGTCCCAAAACCACATCCACTCCTCCTAATTCAAACAGAAAAAGTCCCCCTTAATAAATACACCTTGCGTCTCCAATTGTAAGTGCTCACAAACACCTTTTCCTTTTATTTTATACCCATCTCGCACTTGTACTAAGAATTCTGGGGTCTCTAACACGTGTAGGGACAACTGCTCCACTAAAGGTTTTGAGATAAAATTATTGGAGGCCCCACAATCCACTAATATGAGCACCTTTCTTCCCTTTAAATTTCCCCAAACTTTGAATGACCTCTTTGTCGTCAATCCCATTATACTCATCCTATTCAAGTGTAATTGTTTTCCTTCGTTGTCATCACCTTCGACATCTAAGAACACTTCTTCGGGGAGCTCATTCTTGCCTTCTTCCCCCACGATGAATACTCGGAAATGTTTGTTTTTACAAATGTGACTGGGGCTGATTCTTTCATCGCAATAAAAACACAACCCTTCTCATATCTCTCCTTAAGCATTTCGGGTGGGAGTTGTCGGAAGTTGCGTCTCCTAGCCCCTCCAGTCCCTTCTCTTTGGGGTGGGGTCAGGTTTGGAGCTGTCGAACTCCCCTTCGTTTCCATAATTGCTGGGGGTCTGGGTTGAAAGTCCACTGTGATAAGCAAATGGATGGAAATATAGTACTTTTATTAATTCTTAGCTATAGCCTCGTACGAAATTCTACAAGCACCAAGCTATCAGCCAACAATGGCCCCTCCAGCTATCAACCGAGACAGTACAATAGCAAAAAGATCCCCCTCTATACTACCCCCCTCGCTTACATAGTACTCTCTCTCTCCTCTAACGAATTCCTCTCTAACTGTTAGCTGACTCACCCCTCTCTGCCTTAGTGATTTTCCTGGAGTATGTCAACATGGGTTTGAGGCCCATGTTCAGTTCCTTCTCGCTCTTTCTCCTAGAATAAGTCAGTATGGGTTTAGGACCCACAGTGCTATCAGGACCTATAATGCTATTAATTCCGCCCTCTTCAGAATCTACCTTGTCCTCAAGGCAGAAGGAGGGGAACTGTTGTTGTAGTTGGTCAGCAGCTGTCCAAGAGGCTTCTTCAATAGGTTTCCCCTTCCATAGCACAAGCCATTCAACAACTTGCTCTTGATTTTTCTGGACAGTCCGTTCAGCTAGGATTGCTTCAGGTGCAAGAGGTTCGGTGGAGTCAACCTCTAGGCCTGAAGGAAGAGTGGGCTTGGGCACATGGTTCCCAATCATCTTTTTCAGCTGTGAAATGTGAAACACCAGGTGAACTCTTGAAGTGTCTGGAAGAGCCAGCTTGTATGCCACAGTCCCCACTTTAGCTAGCACTTGGAATGGGCCATAAAATTGGGCTGAAAGTTTAGGACAGATTCTCCTAGCTATGGAATTCTACCTGTGGGGTCGGAGCTTAACATAAACCCAATCGCCTACCTCCAATTGAGCATCTCTTCGCTTAACATCAGCTGCGGATTTCATAACTTGTTAAGCCCTAACAAGATGGAATTTGAGCTATCTCAAAGCTTCATCCTTGTCAATCAATACACCATTTGCCGCATCAATGAGGGACTCCCCAGTGAGGAACCTTAGGAGGAGGCCGACCATACACCACCTCGAAAGGAGTTGAGGAGGTTGCGGAGTGGAAAGAGGTGTTATACCAAAATTCGGCCCAAGAGAGCCAATTATGCCACAGTTTTGGTTGTTCAGATACAAAACATCGGAGATAGGTCTCAAGACATCGATTAACCACCTCGGTTTGTCCATCCGTTTCAGGATGATAAGAAGTGCTCATTCGAAGAATCGTTCCTTGCATCCTCCAAATCTCCCTCGAAAAGTTACTATCAAAAATTGGATCCCGGTCACTTACAATTGACTTTGGGATGCCATGGAGTTTTACCACCTCCTTAACAAAACAATCAGCCACTGTCTTGGCGGTAAAAGGATGTTTGAGAGGGATAAAGTGTGCATACTTTGATAACCTGTCCACAACTACCATAATGACTTCGAACCCTTGGCTTTTTGGCAATCTTGTTATAAAATCCATCGAGATATCCTCCCAAACTGAATTGGGAATAGGAAGAGGTTGTAGTAATCTAGCTGGAGCAAGAGTTTGATATTTATGTCTTTGGTATACTTCACACTCCTTCACAAACTGCAAAATTTGCTTTCGCATTCCAGCCCAATACAGACATCCAACTATCCTTTTATAGGTTTTAGTAAACCCGAAATGTCCACTCATGGGAGTAGAATGAACCTCTTGCAAAAATTTTGGGATTAGGGAGGAGGTTTGTGGTAACACCAACATATTTCCTTTGAACAATAGCCCTCTTGACAAGTGGAAGTCAGGTGCTGCTGTAGGATGAGTTTTGAGCTTCTGCAAAATATCTGACAGCCACGGATCACCTTGGTACTCCTCTTGTAACTTAGCAGAATCGACCCAATTAGGAGATGATGCCAGATGGTGAAATTCTGGCGCCACTGGTATACGTGATAAAGCATTTGCCGCCTTGTTGTCGGGTCCGGGCTTATAAAATACCTCAAATTGGAAGCCCATCAACTTGGACAACCAATGGTGTTGATCAGGGGTATTCAACCTTTGTTGTAGCAAATGCTTCAATGTTTTGTGGTTGGTATACACCTTGAATGATCTCCCTAAAAGATAATGCCTCCAATGTTGAATGGCTAACACCAAAGCCATAATCTCTTTCTCATACACTGATTTCGACTTGGCAGTAGCTGATAAGGCCTTGCTAGAATAAGCAATGGGCCTGTTTTCCTGCATAAGGACAGCCCCCATTCCAAAACCTGAGGCACCACACTCCACCACAAACTCCTTAGAGAAATCTGGTAGGGTGAGGATCAGAAAAGAAACTAGACAATTCTTCAACTCTTCAAAGGCTCTTTGAGCTTCGGGTCCCCAAGAAAAGTTATCCTTCTTAGTGAGTTCACTGAGGGGTCGAGCAATCTTCCCATAATCTTTGATAAACTTCTGATAATACCCAGTGAGACCAAGGAACCCTCTAACCCTTGTTACATTCTTTGGAACCGGCCAATCTTTAACACTTTGGATCTTGATAGGATCTATTGCAACCCCTTCAGCTGAAATAACATGCCCCAAATACTCAATGGACTATTGTCTGAATAAGCACTTCTTCTGATTAGCAAAGAATTGATGTTCAATCAAGAGCTGTAAAGCTTGTTCCAAATGTTTGAGATGCTGCTGCCAACTTTTACTATAGACCAAGATGTCATCGAAAAAGACCAGCACACCCTTCCTCAGTAGTGGTCTAAAAATCGAATTCATGGTAGATTGAAATGTAGATGGAGCATTCATAAGCCTAAAAGGCATGACTAGGTATTCATAATGGCCTTCATGAGTTCGAAAGGCAGTCTTATGAATATCCTCACTCTTGATTCGATTTGGTGAAATCCGGACTTCAAATCAACTTTAGAAAAATACTTGGATCCATGCAATTCATCAATAAGCTCATTGATAGTAGGGATTGGGAACTTACCCAGAATTGTTACCTTGTTCAGAGCACGGTAATCTACACACATTCGCCACAAGTGATCCTTCTTTTTAACAAGAATTACCGGGCTAGAAAACGGACTGGTGCTGTGTCGGATAGCTCCAATTGCAAGCAATTCTCAAACTTGTTGCTCAATCTCATCCTTATGGTGATAAGCATACCTATAAGGACGGACATTAACCAGATTAGCTCCATTAAACAGATTGATGGCATGATCGTGACTCCGCAAAGGAGGAAGCCCCCTTAGTTCTTGGAACAACAACTGACTTGCTTGCAAAACTAAGGTTAATTCTTGAATCTGAGCTGGAGATAGGGTGGTATTAGTCTCCGAAACCAGCATTCCAGCTTCACCTCCTTGCTGTTCATTTTGGGAATCCATGGCAATGGACTGAAGCATGCCTTGCAAGGCCGAAAGCTGTTGGGGCTGCTCACTGGCCTGCCCCCTCAAGGTGACTACCTCCTTTCCCTGCTCAAATCCCCATTTCACTGTTTTCTGCTTAAAATCCAGTCTCACCTCTCCCAAAGTTTCCAGCCATTCAGCACCCAAAACCAGGTCTATTGCACCCAACTGAAGAATATAAGCATCGATTCTCAACTCCACATTCCCTACTAACACCACAAGTCCCCTACATCGATCCTGTGAAAAGCATTTTGTTCCATTCCCCAATTTTACTCCATAAGCTGCTGTTGGAATAACAGTCAATCCCAAGGTAGTCACCAAATCTTGAGAAAGATAGTTGTGACTTGCCCCACTATCGATGAGGAACAAGATTGGAACCCCAACCAATTTGCCCTCAATTTTAAGATTCTTGGACTGAATTATTTCCCCATATTCAACGACTTGACAGACCATCTCCCACGCCTCTCCCATGTTGGTTTCCTCTCTGTCCCCAATACCAGAAGGTGATCCCTCTTCTTCTTCATTTCCCTCCCAAATCAGTAGTCGCAGATGTTTGTCGGGGCAGATATGGGTAGGACTGTAATGCTGGCCACATTTGAAACATAGTCCCTTAGCTCTCCGATCCATCAATTCCTGGTAAGAAAGGTTTTTGGTCCCCTTCGGACGTCCTTCGGTGGTTCTCTCCATGCCAGTGCGCCGATCAGCTCCTCCTTCCCGGTTTGTCCACTGGT
Source organism: Erythroxylum hondense (assembly GCA_029829435.1). NCBI lineage: Eukaryota > Viridiplantae > Streptophyta > Magnoliopsida > Malpighiales > Erythroxylaceae > Erythroxylum > Erythroxylum hondense. The sequence continues at coordinate 28,856,540 of JANKYF010000005.1, read as the reverse complement.
TTGTGCCTCCACTGGTGGGCACTTGGGGTCGGGTCAGTCCAGGTCGCGCTCCGATCCAGTTGCGCCCTCCCACAGTCAGGTTGGGAGGCCCGACTCGTGGAACGCCCATGGATCTCTAGCCCACAGTTGTCTTGGAGTGCGTCGATGGAGTAAGCGTACGCTCCACCTCACGTGCTGCTGCTATCAGTTGATAACGAGAGGAAGGATCCAGCGCCACCACCTCCAACCTTATATCCTCTCGCAGTCCCCCAAGGAAGAGACCCATATATTGATCTTCGGGAAGAGGAGGAACTTGAGCCATCAACATTTTGAACATTTCCACGTACTCATCCTCTGTGCCTTGTTGTGTCAACGTCTTCAGTTGGGAAAAAGGATTCCCGTTGAAATGATCACCATACCGATCGAACAGAGCTCTTTTGAAGGTCTCCCAATCCAGTTCGGGCTTCGACGCTAGGAGGACCTTAAACCAGTGCCATGTCATTCCCTCTATGCAAATCTGTGCCAGTTGAACTCGAAGCTCCGGAGGAGTTCCCTGAATGGCGAACTACAGTTCAACACGTGAGACCCATCCTATCGGGTCGTCACCTTGGAATGGAGGGAGCTCTACCCACTTTGCTCGGAGCTGGTGTTCTTCCGATGTCATGGAAGTGGCACCGTTGCTATCTACTGCAATGTGTATCGATTTCCCACGTTCCACCGAACTTGACCCCGCCTCTGGTGTTTGGTGTGCTGCTTGTCGTTGGAATCCCTCTCGCATTTCAGTGTGCATTGCCGCTAATGCCCTGGAGAGGTCGTCGACACCCTTATGTAAGTTGCCCAGTTGAACCGTATGGTCCAACAACTTCGTTTCTACTGCAGTCATACGAGCATCCATTGCTTTCCACTTCTGTGACGCCATTCTTGTTTGCATACACTGGGTCTCTTAATGAAAGCACCAATGATAAGCAAATGGATGGAAATATAGTACTTTTATTAATTCTTAGCTATAGCCTCGTAGGAAATTCTACAAGCACCAAGCTATTAGCCAACAATGGCCCCTCCAGCTATCAGCCGAGATAGTACAATAGCAAAAAGATCTCCCTCTGTACTTACCCCCTCGCTTACATAGTACTCTGTCTCTCCTCTAACGAATTCCTCTCTAACCGTTAGCTGACTCACCCCTCTCTGCCTTAGTGATTTTCCTAGAGTATATCAACATGGGTTTGAGGCCCATGTGCAGTCCCTTCTCCCTCTTTCTCCTAGAATAAGTCAGTATGGGTTTAGGACCCACAGTGCTATTAGGACCTATAGTGCTATCACACTGTGGTGGATCGGTTGAACTGAGCTGGCTTGTTGAAAATCTGTCTCTGCATGGGACTCGCACTGCCATGCTTCACGATTAAATTACTCTCCTCCACTAGTAGCGCCATGTCCATCACCTCACTCAAAGACCCAGCATGGTGCAGCTTGAGTTCAGCCCTGATTTCCATTTTTAATCTATTCAAAAACAACCCAGTGAGAATTTCTTCATCAATGTGTCGCAATGGCCCTGTTAACAGCTCAAAGTTTTAGCGGTATTCCATCACCGTCGAAGATTGTTGTAGTCCAAACAGAAGTTCGTATGGGTTCTTAGCTAACGTTGGTTGAAAACGCTTGAGCATAACTGATTTAAACTCTCTCCAATCAACTTCTGCATTTCGCGCCTCCCACCAATTGAACCACACCAAAGCCTTACCATCCATTGCCACTACCATTGCGTCCCTTTTATCCCCGTCGACAACCCCATTAAACTGAAAGTATCTTTCTATTCTATTCAACCATCCATATGCATCATCTCCACAGAAAATCGGAATCTGTAACCTTCTTCCCCTCTCCTCATAAACTCTCCCTTCCTCCTCACTTTAATCCTCCTAACCCCCTCAGTTTTCGTATTACTTCCTTGCCTTGTTTCTGCCGACTCACCCACTCCATTTCCTTCGGTTTCCTCGGCAATCTCCACTACCGATTTTCCCTTGGATGTCTCTACTCCTTTTCCTTTGATGTGTTGCATCATTTCCAATAATGCTTCTTCCAGTCAGCGTGTTTTCTCATCATTTCTCTCCAACATCTCAGCTAGGTTTGCTACACCCCTCTTTATCAAGTCAATTTTCTCCATCCTTCTAGTCACTACCATCCACTACCAAAACGAATTCAATCTAATGGCACCAAGATCGTGCTCTGATATCAATTGATAGAACTCACCCAAGTATAACTGTATTATTAGGTTAAATGAATCAAATGGATCAAAATAATCTCATCGATTCAGTGTGGTATATTGATATTCTGTAGTAGTAGGCAAATACAACTGAAATAAGAATCAGCCTATATGAGGGCTGCACCTCCCAAACAAAACTCCCTATATGAGGGCTGCACCTCCCAAACAAAACTCTTAGTCCATAAATTCACCCCTATCCTCTTACATGTCATTCCCCTCCTTTTATATCCCATCCTACCCCAATTATTAGGTGACACCTGTCCCTTATTTGTAACTAACTCACGTGCTAGGATTCTCCAACTTCTTCTTACACCTACTGTATACTAATGGCCTTCTAGCTTTATCAATGTCTTCCATTGAAATCTCTATTCCCACAACTTTAATACCATGCAAAGGAAAATCTTCTATGTTTCTATGCAATTTGTTAACTCTTGAAACATGTTCTGACAAATTTGCTTAAGGCCCTCTCTCTTTTAGGAGGAAGAAAGAATGGTCAAAGGAGTGTTATAGTCTTATTATTATATGATATGTAAATGGAGAGGAATATATTCTTGAAACCTATGAGGTTCGTAAATTGTATGAGGTTACCATTGTCCATTGTTTTTTGAGTATATCATTTCCATGCAATAAGTTGTGGAATTTGAATTCTTTTTTGAACCTTAATTTACTAAAAAGTTGATGTTTGTTTTTGTTAATATTATATGTCTAATGGCCAGGATTTGAGTCAAGGGGCATCGCCAAATTCTAAGCAGATTGTGCTCATTAAAGCATTACTACAAGCGCATGATATATTTTGTGAAGATATAGAAAAAGTATGCAAAGCTATAGACCAAGTTATTGACTTGGGTAATCCTATTTCCAATATGGGTCATGCAAAATTTCCATTCATTTCCCCATGTATTCTCCATAATATGGATTACAATTCTCAAGCATCGTACAAGCTGGTGAATGGTGTTAAGGTACTGTGTGCTCCTCATATCAATGATGTTGAATCTAACTTTCTTGCTTACTTGAGGTAGGGTGAATCTGCCACATATTTGTTTATTAAATGTTTCTATTTTGTTTTAAACAGAAAGTATATGGTAGAGCAGATCTTCAAAATGATGCGTTTCTCTATTCGTTATCTCGAGATGATTTGTCAAAAATAATCCATTCTTTGGGGAACCAAATTCTCTTTATATGGAACCAATTTTTGACATTCCACAGGTATGTCTAATTATTGATTCGTTTCTTATAGCTTCCCTGTAAATGAAGAGTGTTCTCAAAAAGAAGCCATTACTTATTCGTTTTCTTTATGGTCAAGGTGTAGATGATTAACTAAATTATTAAGGGTACATTACACTATTCTTAAATGAGGTAAGTGGGAAACATGCTTCATTTATGACAACCTATAGGTTCAATGAATCAATAAGATGCAGAAGTAGATGGTCACATTTATCAAACATTCCTCATTTTTGTGTAAATTTATTCTAGAAATAATCTTTGGGAAGAAAAAGTCTTTCCAAAAGAAAAGGAAATTAAAAGCAACCCCCTAGTAAGTATTTGAATTTTGTAGCAACAAGAATCAATTGAAAATTTTGAATCGGTACTCTTCAAATCTATGCTCACATATGATAGGAGCTTTTTGAGTTCCTCACTAATATGTAAAATTATGATTTTCTTTTACCCAACAATTTGTGAAAACCTTTTAAATTACCACCAATCTGTGTAACCCTTAGTATATGAGAAGAAAATAGTAATTTACTCTTACGTGCTTTCATTTACAAAGTTATCCCTTTTTCTTAAATTTGAGAACTATTATTGTTTGTTGATTTTCCAACTAGAAGATAAGTGTATCGAACCTCATATTTCTTTCTACACTCCAACTCAGTTATAATAAGCGTTAATTATGCTAAGGCCCTTGTGATTTGAATTTATCCCTAAAGGTTCAGTTATAATTGGTAAAATAGATCTTTCTATACATTTATTGTTCGTACTTATACATATTTATGATAAATTGTATCGAAATAGAATTGATTCCATAACTGGTATGTAGAAGTTTTTTCGGTTACAAGATCATATTCATAATTTGTAGGATTTATTTTAATAATCTTCAAACACAAAGACCTCGAGGGGATAAATCAAACCACAAGTTTCTTTTAAGCAACAACACGATAGACTGCCTTGATGTATAAACCCTAAATACCCTTGGAAATGTTTTTCTGGTTGTTTTTAATAAACAATTCTCCTTTTCCAATTTCATGTCAGTCTAGGCTTGCTTTTAACTTGGGTGTTCTATTGATTCTATTCCATAATAAAGGGGTTAGGTAATTTCATTGATACCTTTCTTTGCAATGAATGTTACCTGTTATTGATCTAGAATAAAGTTTGCAACTTTTTGAAATCCGAATTAGTAAGACCCTTAAAATTTTATGTGAGGTCTTAATATTGAAGTCCGAGTTGTCATCAATCCTATGCGTTGTGTGCTTCTAAATTTTGAAAATTCTCCTATAATTCTTTTCTAAATAGATTTAGGTTTGTAAGGATAATGATTTATGTTATTAGTTTACTTACATATTTAAATAATTAATTCAACTAATAAATTAGTTTAGTAATTCTTTCTATTATGTTTATGAATTTTCTAGGCAATATTATATATGTTGATGTAGGATGAATATATGTATCATTCTAGTGGTTAAGACCCATAAAATTTATAAAGTTTTGTTGCTGGAATTTGAGTTTTAGGTTTGAAATTTCAGCTTAGATTGTTGGAATTTCAAGTTTGAAATAGCTAAAATTTTAAGATTTGATATGGCTGGAATTTTAGGTTTGTTATGGCTAGAATTTAGGATTTTGGTTGCTGGAAATTCAGTTTAAAAGTATTGGAATTAGTGAGGTAAACAAGTAATGTAAGGTAGGAATTAGGAATCACTCCTATAGTTTAAGAATTACTCTTATAAGAAATAATCACACCTTTTAATTAAAAACTTAAGTTTATAGAAAAAGAATTTATTATTGAAGGGCTTAGTATATATATATATATATATATAAGTTCTTAGAATCCTTATTTTAAACTAATCCAAAACATGAATCCTATTCTAATAAAAATTCTATATTCTTAGATAAGTTTAAGTCTAAAACATCTAGAATAATATATCTTCAATTAGGATAATGTATCTAACTTACTACTACTTTCTATTTAATAAGGAAACCTAGTATAAACTAAATTTCAGCCCTTGTTGTCTTTGTTATCACCTCAACTTCTACTTTTTATTCCACCAAATTAAAGCTTGTAGTTGACTAATTTGCCCTCTTTTTAATTTCTTTTATAAACTCTTAGTTCTTTTGCATCAATTCTGCTTGACTTGTATGAAGTCACCATCAACGTAGAATGTGACAAATACTGATCATATAAGTCTGGATTCTACTTTTGAAATTAAGTGCTATCATGAATTGATTTTCCTTTCAACTTGATAGGAAACCATTGATATCCACCAACTCTAGTAGCTACGGTTTGTTCATCAAAAACGTCTTCCATCTCCTCTTTAAGATGGGGAATAGCTAGAATGCTCATAGCAACAATAGGAGATTGTTTATCATCATCTCCATGATAAATATTTAAGTCTACACCATTAATGACAGGATTCCCATGTTACTTGGTAATTCCAAAACATAAGCATTAACTTATTTTCTTGAAGATCTTATAAGGTCTAACATTCTATTAATGAAGTTTCTTATATATTTCTTTTGAAAAACACTTTGTATGAATACTTATGATTACCATATCCCCTTCGTCGAATTTCACCAATCGGCAATGTTGTTCAACACGTTCTTTTTAAGTCAAGTTATTAGTTATTATCTTTCTGTGTATCTCATCAATGATTTCCCCTAGGTGTTCTTTAACACTAACGGATGTTATCAATGGTAAAGGAACCAAATCGATAGGCTTCCTTGGTCGAATTCTTAAAACTATCTCAAAAGGACTCTTACCAGTTGAACTATTGTATGCAAATTGTGTATTTGATTCTAGGAATGTGAAGAATCACATTTTTCGTAAGATATCATCTATTAATAGGTTTCTAGGAAGAATTAGGTTCCAATAATTCACATTGTCCTTGACCAAGCATTTTAACAAGTCCGGTGAGCTTCTGTTCACTACTTCTATTTGTCTATTAGTTTGGGGATAGAAAGAACTTGAAAAACTAAAGCTTAGTGTTCGGTGTTTTTGATAGAGTTCTCCCAAAGTAGCTCATAAATTTCACATCTTGATTAGAGACAATGGTAAAAGATAATCCATAGAGATATATAACCTCATTGAAGAAGAGTTTAGCAATGTGAACAACATCATAAGTTTTGGAATAATATAAGATAAGGATAGGGAATTTCTTCTTGCTTGACCTACCATCTTACTCTAAGCCAACGTCTAAACTTGTACCTCAAAATCAACAAGAAAGAATCTGTCTTTAACAATGTAATATTTGACAAGGTGTATTCAAGGAAGAAGACGATTATTCCTTGATTATGCAAGTCCTAGACTCCAACCTAGGTCCTGATAATGAGGTAATAATTTTTAGTGAAACTGAATCTCATAAAGCCTTCCTTGTTAGCCTAGATGCCATTGTCATCCTTAAATGCTATCCAAGGATTTATCCAATGAGAAATGGAAATAAGTTATAAATATGGAAATGGATGAATTAGAAAAAAATAAAATTAGAGAGTTGAAGTTGTAGTAAGGAAGAAGCATATGGGTTGTACATAGGTTTACACAACAAAGTATAAGAAAAATGGATTGATTGAAAGATATAAGATAAGATTGGTAACCAAAAGCTATACTTAAACTTATAAAATTGATCCTAATGACTTTTACTCTAGTTGCAAATATAGATAGAATTCCCTTCTCTTTAGCAGCTAACTATGATTGAGAAGATGTCAAGAGTGCATCGACAAAGAGTCTATATGAAAGTGCCTCCAGGTTATAAGAATAATTTGTATATTGAAACTATTTGTAAATTGAAGAAGGCCTTGTATGCACAATGGAAGCAATGGTGATAAGATCTATCATATGAAGTTCTACGATCTTTGTAGTTAAGTTTAAATTCAAAATACATGTTGATGTCCATAAGGTTATGTATGTCAATGGATGTGTTTTGTTGCTTGTGAACAATTGCAAGCTGTACATGTTCTAACTACCTAATCTTTATTTTTCTACTTTTCCATCTTTGAATAGGCTTTGTCATGCATAATAGAGTTTCTTTTTTCCTTTTCGTTGTTATTGTTTTTGGTTCCCCTTACACAATCTTGTATTTCTTGTGTATTTCTTGTGTTACTTTCACAAGAACCCTTTATGTGGGAAAAAGCTTTTAGCTCCTTTTTGATTTAAATATTTAAAATGTTTGCTTTAAGACTTGGTCTAATTCTATTGATGATATTGTATGTCAATCTAGAGCGAACAGGAAAAAGATATTGGATTATCTTCATGATATTTGGGCTGAGGATAGAAGAGTTGAATGGTCGATATGGATGGTGTACTCCAAGGATGAGGTACCACCTTATTCCATGAGTGGTCAGGTTGATTCTTCTTCTTGCCAGAGTCCCCTTCGAAAATTGTCAAGCCCACAAAAGTTAGCTTACGATGTAAGTAAATGTTGGTTTTACCTTCTAAATGTTATTTTGTTACTTGCACAAAGGTTACATTTTCACTAAAATACATGTTGGATTCGAACATTTTGGAGCATTTAAAATAAACCTTAACGTTTGCAAAACATTCAAAATAAATCCTTAGTAAATGGAAATGTGGATAAAGTTAAAGTTTCATTCATTATGTTCCACATCATTTCTGACGTGGTATGAGCTTAATATAATATTTTGTTTGTAGCGTGAACCTGTATACATGTGGCATAATGGGACTCATACGTCAGATTAAATTTAAATTAATTTAAATTAATTTTCTTTAATTATGTTTAATTTTTAATAAACCTTAATTGAACTTATTTAACCTAATTTAATCTCAATAAACTCTAGTTAATCTAATTTAATCTTAATTATTAAACTAACTCAGTAGCAAATATTCATTACCCATCATAGAAATCCTAACAGCCAAATAGGTTCATCTTCCTTTCTAGACCCTGACATCCATTGCAAACAAACTGCTACCACCTATGCCAGTTGATGTCACTCTGAGGAGAAGCAACCATTGTACCTAGCTAATAACATGCGACCATCTTGTCACCATAATGTGTCTCCTGTAGCCGTAACACCATGGTGAGCAGTAGCAACTATTGTCTTTAGCCACTCATCATGTCACCGCTATCTTTGTCTACAACATTTACAAATCTCCTCTACCGTGTTTGCCTAGAGTGATGATCATATAGTTCTTTCTCCTAGACAACTGTGACTTCAACCACCAAAGAGGGCAATGGCAACTGAGCATTGACAATCAACCCTTCACAACCTTAACCACCACCAATAATCACCACAAGAAGGGGCAATTTAAAACAAGATTCGAAGCTTTTAAGTCTTTTAATCAAATCCAATTTTACATGTTCAATTTTTCCTTTGTCTTGGCAATCAACATATGTGAGTTTCCAAAAATCCAGATCTTAGCTATTATCTTGATTGCAAATTAAAGATTGTGGGATTAGTGCTCGATTTCTAGATTGGAGAAGAGGAGAAGTTGCCAAGGATGAAGAGGGCTTGATAGGGGTTAAGAGGAAATGAGATTTCAAATTGAAAATTTTGAATAATTAAGATCAAATTAGGTTAATTAGAGTTTATTGAGAATAAATTAGGTTAATTAGGTTTAATTAATATCTATTTAAAATTAAACAGAATTAAAAAGATAAATTAAAATTAATTTAAGTTTAATCTAACATGTGGGTCCTATTATATCACTTATATGTCATGTGGGACAATAGGGCCCGTGCTATAAATAAAATATATTAACTGCTTAGGATTTGTTTTGAACGTTTTGCAAACGTTAGGATTTATTTGAATACTCTGAAGTGTTACAATATAATTTATATTTTGATGAAAACATTAAGATTAAATTTACACTTTTTGCCGTTGACCAAAATCTTGAACTTCAACAAGTTACTAGCCACACTTAATAGATTGCCATGTTAGGAATTAATAGCACTGGATTGTACCATGACCTCTTTGAATATGTAGAAATTATCCTCTTTCATATGCCTATTGATGTTCACTAATTTTCTTGGAATTCATGTACTCTTTACAGCCTGCCCAATGGGCTACCATGCATGCTGAGCTTCATCGGCAAAGTATTGCACAAATGAGGGTATGTAGTTAGTGGTTATTTTCCAATGTTTCTTCTCAGTTAATTCTTATAATTCTGTGGCTTCCATCCAGATCAACAATCGATCACTTCAAGATATGCATATGTTTGGAAATCCTTCGTGTGTACCTATTGTTACTATAGAGCGTGTTGTGCACCCACCACTGCAGACCTTGAATGGAAACATACTTCTAAGTCAGTTGGATCAGAAAGATACCCCAAATTTTCCACGTGGAGTAATTGGGACTGCTAAAGGATCAAATAACTTTAACTCAGAGCAGGATGGTAAAGTTCTGAAAATAGTTGTCTTCGTACATGGATTTCAGGCATGTTTCTTTTTTACTTGTTAATTATGTTAGGAGCTTAATTTTTTGTGTTATCTTTTGATTTTCTGTCATTATCTTCCTGCTACGGTACCAATTATGGAAGAGCATATATTACCATACTTGTAGCACTTCTTTAAATAAATGGAACCTTATATCTCTTTATTCTGTTTTTTTTTTCAATTTTTGTATTTTATGGGGGAGGGGTAAGTTGCAAAGACAAGAAGATATCAGTTTTGACACGTCATTAATTTAAAATGCAAGGACAATAATCTTTTGTAAGAATGCACGACGAAGACAATTTTTTTAAGCTGTCACTCTTCATTTCAAACTTGGAAAAAATTGAAAAACAACACTCTGACATAAGCTTGTGGGTCCAATTGTTGCACAAAGCATTCATACAAGACTTCTTTTTCTGCATTACTCTTTTCATCAATCTTTTATGATTGTTATGGTTTGGGTTATTTATACAGAATTAGCTACTTGTACTTCCAGATTCATTTGTATGTATAAATATATATCAAGAGGTGTTTGATATTATTTTGTGAATATTGCTAGTAATATGTAAAATTTGTTAAATGAAAAACCATTGAATAGTAAATGTAAACTGTTATGTTAATTGTAGTTCCAAAATAAATTGCTTTTTGACAATGAACATTAATTTTTTCGTTGTTTTTTATCAGAAGAAAAACATGGAAATGCAAATAGAACTGTGTTGGGAACATGAAAAATTTTCCACAATTGAGGCCTTAACTGTTCCTTCTTTATGTTAATTGTTTGTTATTTTTGGTGAATTTCCTAGTAAATAGAGATAATGATATCACCTCACTGCATCACAATAGGGGCATCACCTGGACCTACGACTTATTCGGAATCAATGGCTTCTGATAGATCCCAAAATAGAATTTCTTATGTCAGAAGCAAATGAGAATAAAACACATGGGGATTTCAAGGAAATGGGAGTAACGCTGGCACAGGAAGTTGTATGTTTCATCAAAAGGAAAATAGATAAAGCCTCAAGGACTGGACTTTTAAGAAATATTAAGCTTAGCTTTGTTGGTCATTCCATTGGTAATGTCATCTTAAGAGCTGCGTTGACAGGTATATTCATCTGACAATGGTCTTTTGATCAATTTCTCTGGCAAACATTGTGCTAAATTGATTGGTTGTCCATTTTTCTTGGCTTCCCCCTTTTGTCAGAAAGCATCTTGGAACCATATCTCAGATACTTGCATACTTATCTTTCTTTATCTGGGCCACATTTGGGGTATATGTACAGTTCAAACACATTATTCAACTCTGGTCTGTGGCTCTTGAAGAAGTTTAAAGGCACACAATGCATTCATCAGCTTACGTTCTCAGATGATCCAGACCTCACAAACACTTTCTTGTACAAACTTTGCAAGGTACCGCAAAGATCTCCAAATTGTTGTAGATCCAATATGATTTTTTTTTCTTTTTACATGTTCTATTCTGTGTGTGCGTGTGTGTGTGTGTGAGAGTGAGAGAGAGAGTGAGAGAGAGAATATATCATATATGATGTCTATGCATCTGTCGAAAACTTGGACCAACATAAATAGCGGCCAAACACTGCACTGAGCACCAAGTTAACTGATGCTTTTTTTTTCTATTCCAGGAGAAGACACTGGAGAACTTCAAAAATATAATCCTGTTATCATCACCTCAGGTATGACTCTTCTTCTGATATGCTTGAAATAGTTTATGTTATCTTGTTGTTACACTTGATTCTTTTGATGGATTTAATTATGAGGAGTTCTAAATAGTGTTAGGACTGAAATAGAAGAAATTAAAGTAGGAGGCCTTTGAAATGGGAAATCAGTACAAGCAAAAGAACTAAAAAATTATTGTCCTTGTGCATTCTTGTAGACTATTTTAATTCTTTAAGCATTGAATATGTTCCTGTTGCCTGCAAATAAACTTTGTGATGACAGACAACCTGCTGTTTTCATGTTCCCTTGTCTAGCATGTATTCATCTGTTTGTAGGGAAGATTTTCAATTCCAAATTTGTTTCTGTATATCCAGGATGGTTATATTCCTTATCATTCAGCCAGGATTGATATGTCTCCAGCATCCATGTTGGATTACACAAAAAGGGGCAAAGTCTTCTGGGATATGCTAAGTAATTGTTTGAACCAGATTCAAGCTCCATCCTCTGAGCCTCGAATTTTCATGCGCTGTGATATCAGTTTTGACACATCTTCTCAGACTAGGAACCTGAACACCATAATTGGAAGGGCTGCTCATGTGGAATTCCTTGAGTCTGACATATTTGCAAGGTTGATTATGTGGTCATTCCCGGAACTGTTTTGTTGATAATGGTGTACCTGCGTTGAGTTCCTTATTTCTTATCATCGTCCACGACATTTGTTGTTCAATGAGAGAATTCAGTTACCTGAAAGATGTTGGTCCACCAGATGCATTACCTCGTATGCTCTCAGGTTGTTTTTTATGAAAGCCAATCCTTCAAGACATCTTGCAGATGGGGTATCTGATGAATGTGAATGAGTGCTAATCATATGGGACTGGTGTCTCAGAATTCTGTGGTTGAACCTTAACAATGGAAAAGTTTGATTTCACAACAATTTTGGCTTCCTGGTTTACTGGTGACCATTCTGGTTTTTGAAGAAAGATTGTTTTGGACCAGACATACAGCAATGTGATGAATATGGTTGGGGGGAGGGATTTTTGGGATTGCTGATGTACATAATCTTTCTTTGTTGGTATGAGGCGAGGTGAGGATATAAATTCACAGGAGTTTCTGATATACAGCTTGCGTGAAGGAAAGAAGAAATGCTTCACACAGTGTCCATGTCAAAATGCAGAACAGAAGACTCGTACTATTATTGCTTCAATTCACTGCTCTACTCAAGAGGGATTATTTATCCGTTAGAAATAAACAATACATATATGTTTGTTTATATTTTGAAGCATTCCTTTTGTATGGACAAGCATGTATAATGCTTTGATATGATTGGTTGGAAGATATAAATGACAAACTTCACATTAGTTAATCACGTTCTTGTTGCCAATTGCGTCTTCAAAATCACCAAACCATTGGTCATTGCTTAATTTCTCTGTAAGCTTTTCCCACTGAAAAGTGACTCAATCCCTCGTATAAACAGCTTTATATCTTCAAGGTTGGGCTGTAGAGAATCTGAAGAAAGGATAGATTTGTGGGTATGAATGTGATCTTGGAAGTAATGGAGTAGATTGCCATTTTCGACAGTTGTATTGAGGCTTTCGAGAAGGCGTTATCTACTGGGATTCTTCCATTTTCTGTTTTTGCTTCTCCCTCCTGTCCTGTTCCCAATTCTCCCCATTATTTTAGCTCTCCTCTCTTTTTGTTGTTGGTTAGCTAGGAAATGGAAAGTAGCTTTGGTTGGCTACTTTTTTGGACAAGGGACTGGCATGTTCCTTGGTGCAACAGTGGGCCAATTATAACTAGAGAAAACTTGGCTTGGAGATTTCGTTAATCAGTGAAGATTATTTCATCTTCAAGTTAATTAACATGGAAATCTTAGCATGTTCAAGAAAGACCTTTACTGGCGAGGAAATGAAAACCTCTGGTTCATTGACATGGGGTCCTAGCATGTTCAAGTAAGACCTTTATTGGTGAGGAAATGGAAACCGGGTTTTACAATGGACAGATTGAGGTTGCACTCCATTCTTGTTTGGGCAAACTTCTATAAAGTTCCTTTAGAGTACTTCGAAGGTTTGAGCTACATCATTAGCTTCTACTGCAGATTGGCTTTGCTTGAGTATGAACGAAAGTATTTATGAAGGACTCACCTAATTCTATCAAGATCATGAGATTCAATGAAGTAGGGGACTTGGTGGAGGACAATATTCAGGTTACTTACTCTTGGGAAACATTGAAGAGAGGTATGGTGAAAGTCTGGAGACCTAAAATCCAAGAAGATAAAGATGCAAGTACCCAGTTACTATAGTATTAGTCTTCCAAAGAATGTGCAGAGTGATGCTCTTAAGGAAAATTCTCTGAATATGTATAAGCTTGCAAAAGGTGAAAATGGTATTCCAACTATTCCTAGGGAAGACTGTAAGATTTAATCTTTAACATTCTAAGCAATATTACAAGCATAGAATTTATCCAAAAACATTTATGACACAATTAATTCAACACTGTCAAACCCTGAAATTAATGCTATAAAGAAAAGAGAAAAATACTAATCTTAATCTATATTCGTGGAATCTCTTGTTATTAGGAAATCCCTTCTTTACGGAAAAACTTGATCCACTCTCGCTTTCTTGCCTTTCTTTGTTCTTTTCAAAGATGTAAGAACACATCTATTTCTTAATATCTGTAAAAGTTTTTTCTACTTGAAGGGAGAGGGAAGGTTTTCTTTATTAAGTAATCCTAATGTCCTTTAACAAGCTCAATAACCATTATTTTAGGCTCAGTTTATATTAGAATCAAATAAAGTAATATGAGTTACACTTATGATTGTTAAATTAATCTAACAATCTTCACTGGGCCCATGTTATGACTTAATGTTCCAACAACACAAGTGTGCACCATATATTGAATCTATCAAGCCATAAAACTTGAATGAATTAAAATAATGAGATCATGGCGGTCACAAGTCATCTAATAATATGATTCCTCCTATGTATCACACAATCATCTTAACTCAAAATAATTGTAATTAAGAAACATTATAATCTTCAACTTTAATGTTTCTCAAAACATAATTTGTCAACAATGCGTGTACACAATATAATGTGGCAACTAACAAATAACAAAAACATAAAATTAATTGAATTCGTAAGTGTCAAAACAATAATAGCGAATATCCAAATATATTTATATACATAACATGATCTCGCACTAACAAGGACTTAGCTATAATGCCCATCCTTTCAACATGACTAGTAAATGTTTTAGGCGATAATCCTTTAGTTAACAGATTCGCTACCATTATATCAGTTCTAAAATGCTCAACCAACACTTTATATTTTTGCACTTCTTCTTTGATTGACAGGTAGTGCAAATCCATGTGTTTAGCATCCTTAAAATACCTATCATTTTTGAAGAAAAAGACAGTTGCGGAATTATCACAATAAATTCTTAGCGGTCTAGTTATACTGTCGACAATACCTAGCGCTAAGACAAAGTTTCACAACCACAATGCTTAAATAGTGGCCTCAAAGCATGCCATAAATTCAGTCTCCATAGTGGAAGTTACAATGTAAACTGCTTTCCACTCTTTCAAGAAATTGCCCCTCCTACTAGTTGAAATAGATATTTAAAGGTAAATTTCCATGAGTCTACACAATCATCATAGTCTGAATTTGAATAGTCGATCACTTTTAAGTGATCTGATTTCCTGTATGTGAGCATGTAATCCTTGGTGCCTTGTAAATACTTAAAAACTTTTTTTGCAGCTTTCTAGTGGTCCAATCCAGGATTACTTTGATATCGACTTAACATTCTAATAGTAAAACTAATATCTGGCCGAGTACAAGTCTGAATATAATATATTCCATTTTTTTCATTCTAAATCATTCTTTGGACATTACATTTCACTAAATTTATTCCCTTTCTAAATTGAAACTATCTTTGCTGAGCAGTTTTTCATCCTAAATATCTATAATACTTTACTGATATATCCTTTCTGAGATAACCCTAACATTTCTTCTGTTCTGTCACGGAATATTTCTATTCTAATCACATAAGATGCTTCACCTATATCTTTCATTTCAAAATTATTAAAAAGAAATTTCTTTACATCATGTAACAAGCCTGAATCATTATCAGCTAAAAGAATATCATCAACATATAGTACGAAAATAATGATCTTGCTCCCATTAACCTTTATATAGATATACCTATCAACAGTGTTCTCTACAAAATCATAAGAGATAATGGTATCATTGAACTTAAGATACCACCGTCGGGAAGTTTGTTTCAAATCATATATTGACTTCTTTAATTTACACACCATATTTTCCTTTTCTACAACCATAAAACCTTCAAGTTAGTCCATTTAAACTTCTTCTTCTAAATCACTATTCAGAAAAGTGGTCTTTAGATCCATTTTGTGAAGCTCTAAATCATAATGAGCTACTAATTCCATAACAATTCTTAAATAATCCTTCTTTGAAACTGGAGAAAAGGTCTCTTTAAAGTCAATGCCATCCCTTTAAGTATAACCTTTGGTTATAAATTTGGCTTTGTATCTTTCAATATTACCTTTCGAGTCCCTTTTGGTCTTAATGACCCATTTATAACTCACTTGCTTTGAGCTTTCAAGTAACTCAACTAGTTCCCATACTTGATTATCATCCATAGATTTTAGCTCTTCTTTCATAGCATTGAGCCACTTTTCAAAATTATTACATTTCATGGCTTCTTTAAATGAAACTGGACCCTTATCAATGCTAAAGTGTAGCGCCCCCTTACCGTAGGGTACACATTGGGACGCCCGCAGGTCGCTCCGACACGTAACCCATGATAAAGGTGCACTACCGAGCAAACCGACTAAAATCCACATGGCATCGTAATAATAAAACCACAACATCGAAATCACTAAAATTTTAAAACCATAATATCATTCCCGATACAAATCAACCAATAGAAATATAGACAAGTCTATCAGTCCCCTAAACAAAACTCAAAAAGGAAACTGATACAAAAGTCTATACTAAGTCAT
>JANKYF010000005.1:28766790-28779030 GCA_029829435.1 Erythroxylum hondense | reverse complement strand
CTCATTGAGTTCGCAAAATTCACCCAAAATTTGCAATTATTTTTCAGGACTCAGAAGAATACCCCGTTAGGCAACGGACGTATAGCGACCGCCTGTGAGTGAATGAAGAGATCGGGATCAGTTGCGTCTACATTAGTGTCTGCAAAACTTTTGTATAATAGTACGTATTTCAGAAATTCTGTATAATTGATTGGCTTTAATTATGTAAATTGCTTTCCGCATAATGTGTATTCTGCTATTAAAAAAAAGTATACTAAAATTTTACAAGTGATGTAGCACGCTACCCTCGCAGGGCATGGACTCGGATATCACCATCGATATCAGGTTCAGGTCTTACGGGAGTGGGGTGTTACATTTGATCTTGATCATCAAGATTGAAAAAAACAATAAATTATAGGTATTAGTAGAAACACGAGTCCTTGGAGATTAACTTTTTACTTATTTCCAACTTATCTCTTAGAGGGATTATTGAATAATCATTGTTTCAAAAATTAATTTCTTTTTATGTGTCCATAACACCATAAAAAATGACATCTCTTATAAAAATATTTGAATCTATTTAGAGACCGATGAGAATATAACATGTATATATTTTAGGTCATCTTTGGATATAATATGATGAACAGGAGGTCTCCTTTAGATATAACATATATTTTATTTCTGTAACATTATAGGCTATGAGAATTGTAAGCATGTACTATGTGTTTGAATGGTGGTCTAGTGAGCTTGTTTTATATTATTTGGACGACAATGTAACCTTTATAAATGAGAATGGTATTACAAGTTCTTTCAGTATGGTCTTACAAAAAAATTTATGCCTATTTTTCCTTATAAATAATGTATTCTGAGTTTAGAGTGTGAACCATACATAAATGAAATTTCTTTTGAGCTTAGGAACTAGAAGATGATGCATGAGAATTGAATTTTTCATGTATAAAATTAGAGTCTATATGTTCATATAATGACTTAAGCAATACCTAATCATTATTCCCATGCGTTCCCTTTACAAAAATAATCTTAGCATTGGATGATGTACTTCCATAAGTGTAACCAATTCCATGAATTTCATTTAAACACTTTTGGACTCCAAATATGCATGTTAGTTTTTCACTTCCTAAAATCAACTTAGACAATGATGCTTTGAGAATATTAGTATCGTACTCCAGTGCCTTATTCATTTTAATTTTACTATATCATATATTTCACCTTTTAATTTCTCATTCTCAATCATATATGCAAATAAGAGTTTTTAAACCCTTTTACACTTAAAAGATGCTTTCTTCTTTTTCATGCTCATAACCTCCAAGTCATTCAACTAACTTATCTATAAAAGTTCAATATCATCATCATCATTATTATCAACTGAATTTTAATGGGAAGTTACCTAATTAGTATTGACCATAAAGAACATACTTATCACCTCGATTTAAAATTTTTCACTATTTGAATTTCTTTATTTTCTATAGTGGCATTTGATGTCTTTTTTATCTTATGACACTCTTTCTCCTTCTTCTCACTTTTTCTTTCTTTTCCACTATATTTTTTATTCATTAGCATCATCATATATATTTTCAAATGTGCACCAAATATCACAAGTACTTTCACACAATAACATAGTATTTAGTACATCTCTATCCAGTGAATCAGTAAGAAAATGTATTGTCTTGTTTTCTAATGCATTCAATTTCTCATCATTGACATCTCATTCACTTTTCTCTACAATCTCCTATAAATCAAAATTTTCAAACTATAAGAAAACATTTTTTTTCCTAATTTATCAAAGAAAGTACCAATTTCCTTTAAAAAATGGAACATTATTAATTTTTTAGCCCTATTGACTAAAAACAAATATTAATTTATTTTCTCCATTTACTCAAATTTCAATAGACACCTATATGCGATAAATGAAACTTATTTTGATTTTAACTATTAGTTATCTACTGACATATAAAAGGGGAGTGAGTAATATATGTACACATTATGGTCCATTTGATATTGTAAGGGATGAACTGCATACTCTAATGAATATATTACGATAACTTGATTGGTAATAAAAGATTATGAGGACTTACTGGAGTGAGGATTGACGTTTCTCTTGATTTATTTTTTATTGCAATACTTATCCCTCTACTCCCTTGTTGCTCTAACCTCTCTCTACTAAATTTATTATCTTACCCATGTTTTTTCTCGTTAGTTTCCTCCTTGGTCTTCTTCCCATTAGTTTCCTCTTTGGTCTTCTTCTTGCCTACCTCCTCTAATACTATTTTCCTTTTTGGGGTCTTTCCTATTACTGTTGTAGCTGATGGCAGCCTATCTTCAACTCCTCAAGCTAAACAACAATGGTAGGAGGAGATTTCACCTCAAATTGAGAAGTTAAGTGGAAGTCCCTTAGATGTGAAAGCTCAGTTAAGTGTAGAGTTCCCAAATTTTAGCAATTTTTAGATATATTAAAGGTTGGATCTAATATTCCTGATAAAAATGCTAATAATATGAAGGTTCTAGTAAAGGAAAACATCCAAATGAAGAACACTTTCCCTAACATAACTTAGAGCAATCTAGTGATTAAGAGTCCACTAACTGAGAAACTTGCATTCTATAAAAGCTTGCTAATGAATGGAGTGGTTTGCCCTCCACTAGAAATGTCACAAGAGGGAACCAGAGCTTAAACCTCCATGCATATTGGATACTTCATTAGAAAAAAATCATCTTTTCTATAAGGTCACTTATGGGCTATAGCAAGATGGGAAAGCAAAGGGCTAGATAAAATTTTTTTAATAGAGGATGAAACTTATCTCTTCAAATTTACATGTGATGCTAATCTTATTGAAGTGATGGAGTTAGGATCGTGGCATATAGGAGGACAACCAATGTTCATCCAAAAATGATGCCCTAAGATGGAATTGAATAGATTAAACATAGAAATTATTCCTTTATAGATTAGTTTCGATAATGCGATATTAAAGTATTGGATCTTGAAGGAATGAGCTTTTCTTGCCATTTCAGAGGGTAAGCCTTTACGTTTTGATACTTCAACTGTAAAAATGGAAAGAATATGTTATGCAAGAAGCTATGTAGAGTTCAAAACAGTTAAGGAACTTCTAGATTCACTAAATGTTATAAAATTGAATGAGATGGGACAACTATTTAGGGGTGAAGTTCAACTCACATACACATGAAAACCAAAAATTACAAAGAAAGTTTGGAAACTAACAAGAACAATTTTACATAGGGCAACTAGTTTGAATTTATGGGGATAGATGCTATAGCAAACTCATGGATATTAACCATGAGGCCTCTAAAGATAATGTAGGAGGAACCTTAAGTGAAAATCCCCCATTAGTCAAATACTAGTGAGCGAGGAAGATATAAGGCTCCCTAATTATAATAAGAGCTCAGTACTAGAAGAACAACATATACTCACTATGAAAATCCATTTCAAAGTAATCCTAATCTACAAACTCAAAGGAAATAACATGAGTTCAAGGTGAATAATGAGTTAGATCATCTAGATCGGGAAATTCTGCTGAGTCCTGATAAGGAACAAGCTAAACTAGGTTCCCCTCCATTCTGAAGGTTAGGAAGGACAAAAGGGAAAACCAATGAGTCATATGCATCATTACTATAGGAGAATAATCTTAGCTTATAACTCTGATCTTGTTTAAGTTTCCATTAGGCGTAGTTATGATCAATATATTCACTTTTCTTGTTAGCTTGATGGAAGTGTTGATCTTATTGAGATCATTATCCTATATGCCATTAATTTTGAGTTTCAGAGAGTCAAGCTGTTAGAGGATCTAAAAGTCTCAAAAGTGAAAATGTATGGTTAATTATGGGAGACTTTAATTATGTTCTCCAGCCTAATGAAGGGCAGGGTACTAGGGTAAAGTTGAGGAATATTAGTAGGCAACTAGGACAAGTTCTCAAATTCTTGGGAGTTATGAATCTAAGGTACATTAGCTAACATTACACTTAGTCCAGTAAGCAACATGGCAATCTATATTAATCAGGAATAAGCTAGACAAAATTCTAGTAAATCAGACATGGATGAGGAAATTTCTTGACTCTTTTACTATGTTTGGTGCTCCTTTGTATTTTGGCCACTCACCTACTGAACTTCTACACTTACGCCCTTTGTCAAATCCCCATTAAGATTCTTTAGTTTCCTTACCAATAAGGACGAGTTTATTGATCTAGTAAATGAAGCCTGGAATGTTGAGATAGAGGGTTTTAAGGCCTTCCAATTAATGTAGTAAGTTGAAGATTGTTAAAGAGAAACAAAAGGTCTTCCATAAACTTTATGGACATAAAATACGCCTTAGACTTCATGATGTCAAGAGACAATTCAGGAGATTTAATATGAAAACTACCTTAACCATTAGAGCTCATAACTAAAAGATGTGAAGAAGAAGAAACTAGAAACATGCAACATGGAACTTCAAGATTACAATTCGCTACTTATACAAAAATCTAGAACTAATTGAATTAAAAAAGGTTATCTTAACACCAAATTCTTTCATTATTCAATCATGTCTCACAAGAATCTCAATAAGATTAAGTGTCTACTAGATGAGGAAGGCAATGCTTATACAGACATGGATAAGACTAAAGATATAGTGGTTAATTATTATCAAAAGCTTTCGGCTTATGACTTGGACAATAATGTGGACAATGAGTGTGAACCTAAATTGGAAGCATTAGGTTGTTTACCATAGGAAATCAAAGAGGAACTCATCATGCTAGCTTTTAAATTGAGATTAAATAAACAATCTTTAGCCTTAATTCTTGGAAATCTCCAGGCCTAAATGGGTTCTTTTCTCATTTCTTCCATATTACTTGGCCTATCATAGGCAAACTGGTTACAAAAGTGGTATAAGATGATTTCTTCCAAGCTAAAGGCAACTCTCAAACATATCATATATGTTACACAAGGAGCCTTCATTCCAAGCAAAAATAAATCTAAAAATATTCTTATGGTGTAGGAATTAATGAAGGATTGTAAATTTAGGAGACAAATCTAAAGTTGTACTATCAAAATGGAACCCATTAAGGCCTTTGATACCTTCTAATCGAGATTTGTTATTAATAATCTTAGCTGCTTTGGTATTCCTACATTATTCATCAACTTGATCAAAGCTTGCATTACTTCAACATCCTTTATCATCCTAATTAATGGTAAGCCCTCAAGGATGTTTAAAGGATTGAGTGGAATCAAAAGGGGGTCCTTCATCCCCCTACTTATTCACTCTTTCAATTGAAGTTTTATCCAGGATGGTCAAGCATAAGATAGAAAACTATCCCAGATTTACCATTATAAATGCAATGTAATAAAGATCACCCATTAGCGTTTGCAAATGATTTAATTTTGTTAAGTAGAGTAGATCCAAACTTACTAAAGTGATTTAATTTTTTTAAGTAGAGCAGATCTAAACTTGCTAAGGTTATTGACTGATTCCCTATTTCCCTTAGTTTTTTTTAAGACTTATTAGGATTAAGGATTAGTAATTAAAAGAGCATGATCTATATCTCTTCTGATGTGACAAGTCCTAGCAGCCAAAGTTCTATCACTAGATTACAATTGCCTAAGTTGCCTTAAAATACCTTGGGGTTCCAATTACTACCAAAAAGTCTAAGTTTGAGGAATGTATCCCTCTGTTGGACATGTTTGAAAGTAGAATCAATGCCTAGCATAATAGGTGTCTTTTAAATGATAGAAAATTACAACTCATTTACTTAATCATAAGGAACCTACATATAAACTAGAGGTCACAGCTTTTCTTACCTAAAAGAATGAGCAAGGAGATTGAGAGATACATAAAAAAAACTTCATATGGTCTGGTAAGTTTGAGGTATCTAAGGGTTCCAAGGTAAAGTGGGAGGAGTTATGCTTAAGTAAGTAATAAAGGGCTTGGAAATGACTTCCATCAACCTTATCCAAATAGTTTTGGTGGAAAAAATAATATGGAGATTATATTGTGATAAATAAGGTTATGGTCGAATGTTTGGGAATGACTTCCATCAACCTTATCCAAATAGTTTTGGTGGAAAAAATAATATGGAAATTATATTGTGATAAACAAGGTTATGGTCGAATGAATACTATCTCAAGGATGAATACTATCTCAAACACACTAGCTTATGGCATATTACAAAGAAAAACAAGCATTCTTGGTGCTTTATCCAATTTTAAGAAAAAACAACTCATTTATCCCTATCTCATGTCTATGATGGGAAATGGAAATGAAATATAGTTTTAGTATGATAATTGGATAGACCATAGCCTTCACCATTCAGATCCAAAAGTGAACTACACCAATTACTTATTAGAATCCCTTCCATTGTCAAAGTTAAAGATGTGATAAATGCGGGGAACTGATACTAGAGGATCTAACATATTAGTGAACCACTTTCCTAGTTATTATCTTAACTCAAATGAAGAGGATAGAGTTATATAGCTACCTGATAGTATGAGCATCTTTAGCAACTCCTCTTCCTTGAAGCATCTCAGGCCTCACTCTTCATAGGTCTAGTGGTATGATATAGTGTGGGATAAAACTCTAATTTCTAAAGCCTCCTTCATAACATTGCTTATAGCTAACAGTAGTCTCCAAACTAAGGATAGAATCATTGGCTTTAATGATACCCAATGCAATTTTTACTCTAAACTTGAGACCATCTCACATCTCTACTTCTAATGTCAATATACTAGCTCAATCTAGTATAAAATCCAATAACTTGTAAATATATTCTGTGATAAGTCCAGTTGGTGTATTATTCTTACCTAGGCTTATGAAAGATCAAGAAGAATAGGTAGAGATAGTCCTAGCCTGAAGGTTG
Organism: Erythroxylum hondense; assembly: GCA_029829435.1. Lineage (NCBI taxonomy): Eukaryota > Viridiplantae > Streptophyta > Magnoliopsida > Malpighiales > Erythroxylaceae > Erythroxylum > Erythroxylum hondense. The sequence continues at coordinate 28,772,196 of JANKYF010000005.1, read as the reverse complement.
CCTTTAACTACACCATTTACTTCATTTAGAGATAAAGAAACAATAGAATGTTAAGAGGTTAATGGATAATTATTCACTATCTTATAAGATCATTTGTTAGTCTAGATAAACACTACTAGCCCATAAAGCAAATGTTAATTTTAGTGCACCAATGAGATTTAAATGGAATATTTGGTTGTACTCTTCTTGAAAGCTTGTATCCTTTAAGTTAAGCAGGGATGCTACTATTGGAATTACTGATATATAGTAAATGGTATGAGTAACAGTCAACAGATTGTTGCTACTTCTTTGTAATGATGCCCTTGATAGGTTTGGTTAATGACATTCTTTTACATTAAAAAAAATTATCAGTTAAAATTTTAAAATAATAATAATAAAGAGAAAGGAAAAAGAGACATAATTGATTTGTATTGGTTTAGTTAAAGAACCTCTTACCCATGTGTACTCCTTAAGCCCCATTTAAGAAATTCATTCCTTCAATGGTTAAAGAGGAACCCTCCATAAATCTTCGTTTCTCTTGTTTAAAGATGAATCATCTATAAATTTTTATTTTCAAAAGTGAAGAGAAAACATTAACGAATCTATTTCTCTCTTAATTGACATTTCAATCAATCAAATTCAATTGAAGAACTCCTTTCTTGATCCTATCAATACAACAAGAGCTTATATCATGCTCACATACATATGAACGTAATGAAATTATCTCAAAGGATTTCCAAGACTCTTTAATTTTTATGATCATTCTCACAACTCATATATGCTTTATTTATACTAAAAAAACATTATTTCTAAATACAAAACTAGTTATTATAATGAATGAGGGCAAGCCTGGGGTAGGCCTTATTATAGTTATTATAATGGCTAGTAATGGTGACACTAATCAACTAGTATTACAAATGCATGATATTGGTCGACTAGTGTATTAACCAGTATTCTTGTATAAACTCGTGGTACTTGAAATAAATTTCTTTAAAAGACATTGATTAACCAATTTATGAGCACAATGCATACAATACTTTAAAATCTTATCATAGGTCAACCTAACTTTAACATCGATCAACCAAACCTGCTAAAATAAGTTTCTTAAAAACTTATCATGTTCTTCCAAATATTTTTAAAAAAACTCATTTGACAAAATTTTATCCAATACTATTTCAAAGGTTCCTTAAAAATATTTTTGATAAATCAAGATTTTTTTTAAAAACTTAAATCAAATTTCCTCCTGATAATGAAATGATTTATGAATTATGCACACAATGAAATGATTATATAATATTTGAGCACCTGGACTATTGAAATGACTAAAGTAAGGTTACAAGAAAGATTATAATGATTTGCCATATAAGGAAAGGTTCCAATCTTTTTATTTTTGATCAACTTAACTTGAATTGACTTGAACCTCTCTTGATCATATAGCGCTCCACTTTGCCCCCTTTTTTCCATCCTCTAATTGTTTAATTCATTCCTTTAGCTCTTTTACTAATTTTTTCCCTTCTATTGAGCCTGATCTTTCATACATTGCTTGATTTCTTTCCAACAAAGATACTAATATCACCACTAGTAAATTCATTAATAGAAATATTTTTTATTATTATAAAAATAAAGAGTTAGGACCTCATTTTCGCCAGTAATCTTTCTAATTTTTTAAATTTTGATTATAAAATTACTCTCAATCCACTCAAAGAACTTATTTTTCTTCACTTAACCTTTATCTTCTAACCAGAGACTCTTATTATACTTTAAATCATTGGACTAGCTATTAAAGACTTGTATCATTATTGGACCCAACACAGAAATCAATGATGGAGGGTGATCTCTTAAAAGCAACTAATTGCCTAACTCTGTTGAAAACCAAATTGACAATCGAATGCCTTTCGGGGAAATTACCCACCTCTTAGGCTAATACTAGGTTTTGTTTTGCGAGTTCCAAGTTTTCAATTATGGAATACCGTATTCCTAATGAAGGAGGCAACCCCTCCATGTATTGTAATATCCTTTTCATAGCTAATAAAAGGAGCCATATCACAACTTCTAAGGATTAATTGACCAATCTAGGCATTTTCTTCTTCTTCTTTTTTGAATTGGTTGCCTTGCCATTTGATCTCTTTTCCAATTTTTCATATAATGAATCGTTTAGCTTATTGGCCAAAAAAAAAATCGTTTAGCTTGATTGATTACTTCAATCATCTAAAAATTTTTAAACTCATACTTTCAAAATTTGGATGTTCAACTTTGAATAGACAAAGAAAAATGAAACTAATTGGGAAGGAACATCTTCAAAGTAAGGGACAAAAATTCCAAGTCGAATTAGCTGAGTCAGTTAAGACTATTCTGAGAACATATTTTATGTACTCTCACTTGTAACAAGGGCTACGACTTAAAGACCAGACCCCACACCTAGGGTCTTTTAATGCGGTATTAATTATTAAAAAAAACATCACCAAAGCATCACATCTGCACTTTTAATGTGCACATTCACAAATATTTTATTGATTCCAAAATTCGAGATTGAGATATAATAACCCAATATCACAATATTTTAAATATGAATTGAGCAATAAAAACTGCTAAAATTTTGTTGATATGACATTTTTCATAAACATAGCATTTAAACAACAGATAAAACAATAAAGGTTATATGAAGAGCCTCAAATATTTTATAAAAAGGCCTTTTAGAATAAATATTAGTGACTTGATAAAACAATAAAGGTTATATGAAGAGCTTCAAATATTTTTTAAAAAGGCCTTTCAGAATAAATATTAGTGACTTGTCTTTGAAGAAAAAAGAATAGACCCTTTTACTCCTGACAAAGAATTGCAGAAACAAATCAGAACTACGGATATATTTAAATCAGAAATTTTGGAATTAGAGTCCTAAAACCCAAGAATAATTTTCTAAATATAAAATTCCAATTTCAATTCCAATTCTAAATCCCAGAAAGAAGTCGTCAAGAACAAAATCAGCTGGGGAATGAAGAGGAAAACTATTAATGCAACAAAGTTTCGATCACCGAACGAGCAAAACGAGTTTTATTTTAGCTGATGAACCACAATTATCCAAGGAGAACATTTGATAGAGAAGAGTAGCGATTGCTTGAGGAGAAAAGACGAGAAAAAAGGAACCACCTACAGCAGCTGCTCCACTATCCATTTTCACTATAAAAACAATGCAGAGTCTGATACAAAGCCTAAATGTCAAATCAGTAATGCTTCTTGCAAAATGACACCTAAAGATGTAGAAAGAAATTTGTAAATTTGTACATTTGATGCTCAAGATCACGTAAGGACTTTCTTTACCCCGAGTTACTTGGCACGGTAGATAGGACCTCAAGCCCCTCTGTTCGGAAACTCACTATCTTACGGAAAGTCTCTCTTACTTGACGTTCCAAAGGATCCAATTCGTTCTTAAAAGTCTTCCAAACCACAGCCACCTGCTGCACTTCCTGTTCAACTTCAGTTTTCTTCTCATCTGTCAGTGGAAAGTGAGGCGTATCGAGCAAGTCAATCATATGACGACCAGAATTCTCAATCTGACATATTTCCTTGAGCAGCCCATTAGAGTTTACATGATCGCTCTTTTTAGATTCCTCCAAAATTCTATCATGAAGTGCGTTGAGCGGAATACCCCATGCAAAAATGGGTGGGATGGAATAGAACATGCCAAGCCCCCTGTCCTGGCAGGGAATGGCAGCAACAAGGATCCACGCTACTAACACAAGCACAGAGCTCATTACGAAAACCAGGGATGCAAGCCCATTTGTGACCTCAATCTCATAAGCACGAGGTTGGAGCAGGTTGTTAGCCATTGATTGGAGTTGCTTAGATGCAGACCACGATACTGAAACACTCCATGAGAGAGAACGAGAATGCCTGGGAGAATGGTAATGGCGATCCTTGCTTGCGTTACGCATTCCAATGCCACTGCTATGCCTCGCTAAAGATCGAATCTTACGTGAAGCAACCGATCCACAATCCTTTTCATCAAGCATTGCAATTGCTAAATCCATCAAAGCTTTTCTTGCACGGCGAAAGTGAGCTTCACCAATTTGCCTCTGATGAGAACCCAAGGCAGACAAAACAATCTCCAGATGGTTATTCCATGAGCGAAGTTTCTCAATCCCATCGCGAGTTGCATTACATATGTCAAGTGCCTTCATGCTCTTTTCAAAATATGCATCAACGAATTGTTTCAATGGGGGTTTCAAGACTAGGGATTTGTTTCTGATCAAAATACCCCTAAATATTTCATGGCAACCCATGAATGCATCCAAAAGTTTCACCGTCCAACGAATAGAAAGCAGCTCGCCGTAATTAACACCTAAAAGATCTTGAAATTGATGTGCAACGTGTTTCTTGAATGCTTCAACTTCCATATCTTTGGCAGCAATTTCATATTCAGTTAGGGGTCGCTGAACATGTTCAGGCTTAGGAGCACGACCAAAGATTGAGCGAGCAAGGGAGCGGGAAGAAGATGAAGAAGAAGAAGCAGAAGCTCCACTATTAGTGGAGGACATGGTAGCCCAACAATTCCCCCAAAGAAGGTTGAAGACAAGATTTCTAAAATCTAAACCAGAAATCCATCTGCAGTTCTTTGCCTCTATTCAATAACCAACCTGAAAACTTTCCACAATCAGACTAAATGCTATAATACAACAAACATCAGCTGCAAGAACACGCGTAAATCTCAACAACCCCAAATCTTTAGAATTACAGAATTCATGATAAAACTCTGAGAGAGACCAAAATCAATAAAACATTGACAAATAGAAAAAGGGCAAAGAAATAAAGAAGAAAGACGAAGTACCTTCTATTGAAACATTAACAGACGAAAAGAAGAGGGTAGTTCAGTGGGAATCTTGAAAAGGTTTTGATTGAGAACTTGGAGCACAACTCCGCCTATTTATAACTCTCAGCAAAAACCAACTTAATAAAATGATTAAACTAAAAATAATCCACAAGTAATTAATTTTTTATTAATGATATTTGATTTAAGAGAAACAGCAGACATGCGTTGGATCCCAATGAGTAATGGCATTGGGCTAAGATCAAATTCTTTCACTGACTTGCTTTGGAAAGTAAAATGAATTAATAATAAAAGGGGAAGCAGCAAGGTAATATAATTAAGGCACCATCTTCTACATTGCCTATGGTTGTTGTCTCCTATATGTAGAGACGGAACAGAACAAAAATTTAGAGACGAAACATAACAAAAATTTAAGACAGTAAAGTGTGTGGTTGTGATTGACAGAATAGAAAAAACTATTTCCATCTCAATGACAGAAATGTGTTTGGTTGCGGTGGAAATAACACAAAAATTATGTCAATGACGAAAATACCCCTGCTCCTTAATATGATTAGAAATATGTAATTCATTGATAATTTTATAACGAATGATTTGTATTAGTA
>JANKYF010000005.1:28744527-28758723 GCA_029829435.1 Erythroxylum hondense | reverse complement strand
AGTTCGGTTTAGTGATTCAAAAGATATACTTCAAACATTTTTGGACTACTCTTGTCCAAATCAATATACTATGCACAACTTCCATCTAAAATTTAAACATTTTAGATACTGAATTAAATTCCAAGTACTTCATACCATTTGTAGCTCGATGTCTCTAGTTTACCACAAATCAGAAATCATCTTATTTGGAGCTCTACAGATCAAGATATCATCAAAATACTAAAGTATGTTTAGTATAATAACATCAGTTCATACTATTGAAGAATACACTCACTGTACCAGTTCCACTTTTTCACTCAATCTTTCTCAATTTGATTCAGAGGGCTATGATTTTGATACAGATGTAAAGCAATGTCTTACTTTGCTTCGTCTTACTTTTGCATCGTCTTACTTTTGCATCGTCTTACTTTGCTTCGTCTTACTTTTGTAGCGTCATACTTTTGCATCGTCTTACTTTTGCATCGTCTTACTTTTGCATCGTCTTACTTTGCTTCGTCTTACTTTTGCATCGTCTTACTTTTGCATCGTCTTACTTTTGCATCGTCTTACTTTGCTTCATCTTACTTTTGCATCGTCTTATTTTTACATCGTCTTACTTTGCTTCGTCTTACTTTTACATCGCCTTACTTTTGCATCATCTTACTTTGCTTCGTCTCATTTTTGCATCGTCTTACTTTTGCATCGTCTTACCTTTGCATCATCTTACTTTTGCATTGTCTTACTTTGCTTCGTCTTACTTTTGTATAGTCTTACTTTTTCATCGTCTTACTTTGCTTCGTCTTACTTTTGCATCGCCTTACTTTTGCTTCTCTACATAAAAAGATCATAACTTTTGACTCAGATATCCAAAAATTCCATACTTTATACCGTTCCAAAGATAAAAGAAAGATCTACAACTCTCAAGAAGGAAACTTTGCCAAAATCTATCTAGATTAATCCAGATTTTCTCTCAAAGTCAGAACACGAATTTTACATTCCGCTCCCAATGTACTGCACTCAGTTCTCAACTTCATGAAATTTTGAGACTCTTAGAGACATAATTGAAATTCGATGTCTTCATACGAAATGTAGCCATATATCTCTAAGTTAATCCAAATTAAGAATCATCTCGTTTAGACAACTAGAGAAAACGTTGTGGCTAAAAGACTGAAGCATATTCCACTAGAGAAAACATTTTTCAGATTTTCAAACTTTCAATATTTTACATCTAGCTCATCTTCTACCTAAATTATCTCTTGCACTACATTTAATCATCATCATCTACCCAATTAACTCAATATATCAGTCACAAAAAAACTCATGGTCTATAATTGAACCTTAACCCAAAAAAAATGTTGAGCATCAAACATGTACCCATTCATCTTAATTTTCTGCACTCACCCTCACTCCATTGTATGCATCATCAACTTCCAAAACATCTTTATAACACATTATACATCATTAATGATCAATCACAATTATACAACATGAAATTTACAAAGATATTTCATCATCCGCGACACACACACACAAAATCAAGTCATCAATCCTATATTCCTCACCGTTCGAGTTTCATTTTAACAATACCCATAACATTTAAAGCATAACTTCCTTAGTTTCACTTTAATTTCTCCAAAAACAACACTAGTCCTAACTCCCAAGCATCATTTGTTCATCAACTTAAAGGAGGTAAAGATAGGTTTTTCTTAGGGTAGAAGACACAAATAGCAAAGTGGGCTTAGTGTAGGAAGGAAAAATAGAGAAATCTCTTAGAAGGGGTTAGAAGGAAAACTCTGTGTGTGGAAACTTAAAGAAGATGACCATCAAGAATGAACCTAGACATATAACTTAACTTTTAAACTCTCAGAAATGGTAGCCTACATCTAGCAAAGTACCAAGTCTAAGTGAAACTTGTCACTTTCCTCATATCTAAGATCTAACTTAGTTTCTTTTGAAACTAACTCCCTTAACTTTTATCTTTTCAATTCAACTATCTCCAAATCTTCTTTTGATGTATTTTTCCTATTTTTCCAAAAAAATTTAAAAATTAATGCCAAAATTCACCAAAATTCATGATTACAATATTCTTACTAACCAATAGAATTTTTCATATAAATAAATTCAAAATTCTCAAAACACCCAAAAATCATAACTCAATCTAATTATACCTGGAATTATTCATGAATGCATGTATAATTATTTTCATGTGCCACAACCTCACTATTCATATGTATGTGTATGACATAATATGCATGAACATGGAAATGCATTTCTAACTCTCATTAATCAATCACATAAACCGTTTTAACCTTCCCACAAGAATGGGATGGTACAATATATATTAATCAAAACCTAAATGTCAAGTTATTCACCCTTTTCAATTGTACACATACATTAATAATTCTTTGGTCATTCAAACTCTGTAACTACTCCTAAGTACGTTTTCATGAAAATTCAAGGTATTTACAAGTTCAGTAGATTTTATTAGAAAATTTTTAATTTTTTTAATTTTATTTTTTATAGATATGGACCTAGTCTTTTACTCAGAGGCAAACTTTGGTGATGAATGTCAATCCGGTTACTCGACTATGTCATGTTTTTATTAAGCTATTTCGTTGGAATGTCATTATAACCTTTTGACACGAAGGCACACATTTGTGATGCGTTCGATTTACTTGGCTACATCACATTTTCAACTAGCTACTAGCTCTATTCATAACCCGAAGGCCAGTGAAATAGTTATTTATTTAAAATTAACAAACACTTTTTTTTCTTTTTTATTGCCTACCTTGTTGCTTTAGCTATTTGTTTTCATGAAAAAATACTAGCAATGCTACTTTGGTCGAAAGACCTAAAATTATGAATGAATGAGCAACTTATAAGGTGATAAGCTAACACTAAATCCTAATTAACTTGCATATTTAGTCAAAGAACATCGATTACTAATTCGCGAGCTAATGACTCTTCATAACCTAATAGATTATGTTCAAAATTAAATTGATTTCAATTCTTCTAATCCATTGACACATCCACACAATTCACAACATGCAACCTAACAAACTATCATACAATATGCAAAATTCACATTTAAAACAAAACACATAACCCTCCCCACACTTGAACAACACATTATCCTCAATGTGAGAAGGAGACAAAAAAACACACATGGAAAGAAGAAAAATAAAATAAAATAAAACAAAAACAAAAATAAATACTAAATTAAAAAGAAAAGAGTTAGAAATAGAGCCCCACGGTGATGGAGGCGGGGATGGTATCGGAGGTGGCAATTGGACGCCTTGAGCCTGTTATCTTATCATGGAATTGCTTAAAGAGAGTGAGAGAAGTAATGATCTCAAATTAATTAAAATTACTAAAGTTTTATTGAAATTTCAAAACAACTCTAGCTAAACCTAACAATTTCAATCGAACTACTAAACATGCTAATTATGGAAGTGTTTTAATTGTTCGAACAAAAGGAAACTACTTTCTTGTCTTAAGGAATTGTTCCTCTGAGATATAACTTGCAATGATGCCCGTTGATCTTAAAAGCGTCCTTGTTAGCATTTCCAATTTTAAGGCTCTATGATCGAAAACTTGAATGATCGTAAAAAGGTCTCCTCTATCAAGATTTTAACTTTCCTAGAAATAACCTCAACCTTGAATTATATAACAAAACTGCATCTCCTGCTTTAAATTCCTTTTGTTTAAGACAAGAATCATGTCATTTCTTTACCTTTTCCTTATAGAGTCTCATGTTTTTGTATGCATTATAACGAAACTCCTCAAGTTCGTCCAGTTACAAAAGTCACTTTTAGCCTGCTTACTTCCAATCAAATTTTAATGCTTTTATCGCCCAGTACGTTTGATGCTCTAGTTCAACCGGCAAATGACAAACTTTTTCGTATACAAGCCTATACGGAGTTGTTTTGATAGGTATTTTGAAAGCAGTCCTGTAAGCTCATAAGGCATCGTCAAGCTTTATTGCCTAATCCTTCCTGGAGTTGTTCACCGTCTTTTCCAAAATTCATTTCAACTCCTAGTTGACAACTTCCACTTGGCCACTAGTCTCCAGATGGTAAGGTGTAGCAATACGGTGGTGTAGTCCATATCTTTTTAAAAGGGCATCAAAAGATCTATTGCAAAAATGTGTACCTCTATCACTTATTATCGTACATGGCACTCCAAACCGATTGAATAACCGTTTGATGAAATTTTGCATTGCCTTTCCATCATTGGTTGGAGATACCATTGCTTCAGCCCAACGCAAAACGTAATCCACCCCCACTAGAATGTAAATGTTTCCACTTCTACTTCTAAAATGTTGGATAAACGCATCTCATCTCTTTTGGAGATGTTACCTATTCTCTAGCATCGACCACATTGTTCCATGAAAGTTTGAGCATCCTTAAACAATTGTGGCCAATAAAATCCACTCACGAGTATCCGAGTTGTCGTTTTGTTAGCTCCATAATGTCCAGCATATTGACCTTCTTGATATTGCTTCAAGATGTCCAACATTAACTCCTCTGGAACACATCATCGCATTAACCCATCAACGCATGCTCTATATAAAATTGATTCATCCTATAGATATCGGTTATAATCATGTAGGAATCTCTTTCTTTGTTGGTATAATAGACCATAAGGAAGTTTACCACTGACAACATAATTCGCGATATCAGCGAACCATAGTGTAGCCAAACTTTCGAGTAGCATTTGGGTTTCATTGGGGAAATTTTCATTAATATCTTTGTGTGGCTTACATTCCCCTCCTTTCAGTCTGGATAAGTGGTCTCCAACCAAATTTTTTGCTCCCGTTTTATCTCTCACTTCTATATCAAATTCCTGTAAAAGCAACACTCATTGAATGAGCTTTAGTTTTGCATCCTTTTTGTTAAAAGGTATTTTAACAAAAAGGTATTATGTCGCATGATCGATGAATACGATTATTCTTGATTTTAAAAGGTATTGTTGAAATTTATCACATATGTACGCTACTGCGAGTAATTCTTTCTCTGTGGTGGTGTAATTAAGTTGAAGTCCTGCAAAGATCTTGCTGGCATAATAGATTGTATGCAACCTTTTTATCTTTTCTTTGGCCCAACACACAACCTATAGCTTGGTCGTTTGCATCGCACATAACCTCAAATGGAAGTATCCAGTCTGATGGTGATAGAATTGGTCCAGATATTAATACCTCCTTTAATTTATTGAAGGTAGACATACACTTGTCATCAAACAGAAAAAGCACGTCGTTGACTAACAAGTTTGTCAAAGGTCTTGCAATTTGCAAGAAGTCTTTGATAAATCGACAGTTAAATCCTGTATGACCTAAGAATCGTCACACATCTTTTACATTACTTAGCAGAGGAACTTTTTCTATAACTTCTATTTTTGCTATGTCGACTTCAAAACCTTGGTGTGAGATTTTATGCCCTAGCACTGTCTCCTCTTGCACCATAAAAATGTCATTTCTTCCAATTCAGTACCAAGTGTGATTCTTCACATCTTTGAAGAACTCTATCCAAATTGGTTAAACACATTTCAAAAGAGTCTCCAAAAACTGAAAAATCATCTATGAATACCTTCATTAAATCTTCGATCTTGTCGATGAAGATAGACATAATACATCTTTGAAATGTAGTCGGGACATTGCATAGTCCGAAAGGCATCTATCTGTAAGCGAAAGTACCATAAGGGCAGGTGAATGTGTTCTTTTCTTGGTCATCAGGGTAGATGAAGATCTGCTTATATCCTGAATATCCATTTACGAAGCAATAAAATAAATGACCAGCCAGCCTTTCTATCATCTGGTCTATGAACGAGAGAGAAAAATGATCTTTCTTAGTTACTGAGTTGAATTTGCGATAGCCTATGAACTCTCCATCCTGTAATCGTTCTTTTTGAAATTACTTCTCCACTCTCACTTTCTATTACCGTCATTCCACCCTTTTTAGGTACACATTGTACTGGATCAACCTATTCACTATCAAAGATGGGATAAATTATCTCTGCATCTAGGAGTTTGATTATTTCTTTCTTGACCACCTCTTTCATATTAGGGTGTAACCTTCATTGACGCTCCCTCACCGTTCTACATCCTTCCTCAAGGTTTATTCGGTGAATGTAAACATTTGGGCTTATGCCTTGAATATCATAAATTTTTTGTCTGATGGCTTTCGTTCGCTTTCTCACAATTTCTACCGCATTACTTTCTTGTTTCTTATTCAAATAGTTTGCGATGATTATCAGTAACATTTGACCTTCACCTAGAAAGGTGTATCTAAGATATGCAGATAAAGGTTTAAGCTCTAATGTGGGTGGTTTTTCTATAAATGGTGGTATGGGTGCTTGAGTTCGAACTAATTTATCTTGCACATTTGAACATCCGACTCCTCCATCTCATCATCTCCTTTAGACTCAAGTTTCTTATATCCATTATTTGTCTCTGTTGCCACTGATTGTACTTCAACGTTAAAGCTCTCAACTTGTTCTTCCAAATTTTGATCCATAATTTAAACCTTCATGCACGTGCTGCTTGCTATTGGGTTCTTTAAAGCATTATTCATATTGAATTCGATATGATCTTCACCTATTCTAAGTGTTAATTTCCCTTCGTGAACATCAATTATGGCTTTCCCTATATTCATAAACGGTCGACCAAGGACTAGTGGAGAGTTTTTATCTTCTTCAAAATCGAGAACCACAAAATCTATAGGAATAATAAACTTGTCCACTTGCAGTAGAACATCTTCCATTATTCTAAATGGTCTTTTAATAAATTGATCAGTCAATTGAATTAGTATCAATATTGACTTGACCTCACCCAGCCCTAACTTTTGAATATTGATAAAGGCATCAGATTAATACTTGCTCCTAAGTCATATAAGTACTTTGTGGTTTCAAATTCACCAACCACACAGGGTATTGTGAAACTCCTGGTGCCATCTAGCTAGTGACTATGAAACTACTGGTGCCAGTTAAAGTTACCACCTGATTATCTTCCCAAGTATGCTTCTTTGACAATATGTCCTTTTTTGTATATTTAGGCATGTGTTCCAAAGCCTCTACAAATAAGAGATTTATCTATAATGTTTTTAATTTCTTAATGAATTTTATAAATTGCACATCTAGCTTCTTCTTTCGTAATCGTTGAGGAAAAGGAATCTTGGGTGGATATGGTAGAGGAGCGACATAAGGAAGGTATTCGCTCATATTCACTTCGTTCTCCTTTTGTTGATCTTTCTCAATAGGGGGAACGGGCTCCTCTATTGTCTTTGTGAGTAGTTCAAGTTCCTTCCCACTTCGAAGTGTAATAGCCTTTAGTTGCTCCCTTGGTTTTGTTCCTGAAGTGTTAAGAAGAGTTCCACTATTTCGTGTAAAGAAAGAGTTTGACAATCGATTTACTTGGACCTCTAGATTGTGGATTAAAGAGGCATGGTTCTTTGTTACTTGTTCGAGTCTGCCTTTTAGACTCTTTTGTGCATCTTCTAGAGCTTCAAGCTTGTCTAAAATTTTGTCCAACTTGGATTCCATTGAGCTCAATTTATCTTGTTGGAAGCTTGTCCTCCAGCATTATTGGTGCATAAGAAGTTAGGGTGATCCTATGACCCGGACTTGTATATGTTAGATTTATGATTGTTTCCCCCTCCTCATCCATATTGAGCTCCCATACAATTAACTTGCTCCAGATCGTTTTCCTTCATCAAAAAACAGTTCACTGTATCATGGTCCATCTGTTCACAAAGTTCACATTTTAGTTGCATGACTTTTACCGAAACTAAGGACAAAGCCTTCATGTTGTTAAGTTATCAATTTTCGCTTGCATCTATGTTGTTTGATCAACAACTATAATTCCTTTTTATTCTTGAAAAATAGTGGGTTGTCTACTCCGCTCGTTCATCCATAGGCAACTATTACTTGTCATCTCCTCTCTCAACTCTTCCACTTCATCTACCATCTTTCTCATAAGTGATCCTCCTGAATCTGCACCAATCATGCCTCTCATATGTGGGGTTACTCCATTATAGAATGTTTGCAACAAGAATTTCTTGAGTAAGTTATGGTGTGGACATTTCTGTTGCAAATCCTTGTATCATTCCTACACTTCATAGATTAATTCCCTGTCACTTTGCTGGAAGGTGGTAATCTCCTTGATAATCTTCATGGTCTTAGTAAGAGAAAAATACTTGTCTAAAAAGGCACAAACTAATTGATCCTAAGTGGTGACATTGGGTTGAGAGAATGGTACTAGGCCTTTGATATATCTCTTAAGGTAAACAGGAAAAGCCTAATTTTTACCGCATCCTCTAACATCTGATGGTATCGAAAGGTATCACAAAGTTCAAGGAACTTTACTATATGTGCATTGGGATCTTCATTCGTTAGTCTAAAGAATTTCACAATTTGTTGAAGCATGTTTAGGAGGGATGGTTCAATTTTGAAAGAGGTTGGTTGTACGAGTGGCTTAGCTATGCCTTGGTTAACCGCATTGAACCTTGGTCTCATGAAATCCATAAGGGTCTTTGTTGACATCGTTGATTCACTCCGTGATTCAAATCCTACTAAATTTCTCGACCATTATTGCTTTCGATTTTTTCTTCTTCATTACACTAAGCTTTCCTAATTGATCATTTTAATTGGGTGATATCTAATTCTAAGGTTTTAGCTGCACGACTCAAACTTCTCACGACTCTTGTGTTCATACAAGAGTATAGATTCAAAAATAGAAAGAACAAAAAATAAAAACTAACTAAATCCTTAAAATATAAAATTAAACTAATCGTCGCCCCAATAACGACATCAAAAACTTGATCGGGTGTTTATTGTATGTAAGTTTTAATTATTTACCTCTGATAATCCGCAAGTGAACTGTTTGTTAGCGTAGTACAAAAAGTGTTGATCCCACGAGGAGGTATAATCTAATCCTAAAATATAAGGCCATAAAGAAATACAAAAAATTCTAATTGCATGAAAATAAAAACTAGAACTCAATTCAATTAATCAAATTAAATTAAGAATCAATCACTAAAATAGTAATTACTAAGCAATTTCAACACACCCAAGAATCAACCTAAAGAAATTACCAATTGAGAGAAAGGAAATTTTGCTTATCCTTAATGCTAACTTAATTGATTATGAATTACTAGATTGTTGGTTCTAGATGATCCTTACTCTCTCTCTCGAGTTTTAACCATTAACCCTAAATCATAAACCCTAATCAGATTTTAGAGGTCATAATTTCTCAATTTACAATCTATCCAAACTAATTAATTCTGAAGTTCTCTAATAAACTACCGAAAACCTATGCAAGATCTCTCTTTGCACAATTTACCAATTTGATTTAATTCTATTTTCTATTAAATCACCTAACTCTCATTAGTCTAATTTAATCGTTTTCCATTCAATTCACCCTCTCAATTTATTATTGAATTATGCAATCATAGAATTAAATCACAACAAATCCAATAAAGACATAAACAATCAGATTTCATTAGTTCAATAATAAAACTCCAAAGGTGAATTTAGAACATCCTCAACATTTAGATCCGATCATCAACTAGTCAATCCAATTCTATACAACGAGAAAACTAAAAATAAACAAGAAATACAATCAAAATAAAGGACAAGAGGCAGCGACGTCGGAAAACTTCCTAATCCGGGAAGTACGTCGAGTCAGCTTCTCCTCCTCCTCTGTCTTCCTTCTTCTCTTCCTCTAACTCTCGATGAATTCTCTCTAGGGTTTCTCAAGGTGGCTAATGCAAAAGCTCCTTTTTGCCTCTTTGTCTTGTTCTTTAAATATCCTTTGTGTTCTGAGCAACCCTAGGGTTTTTTGGGGTCCGAAAGGTCCAAAAAGTCCCTCAAAACTTGACATTTTTCAATGCCTACGCATCTACCTAATGTAGGCCACAATGGTGGACCACATCCGAGACTTCTGTCACGATCGTGAAATGTAGGCCACAATTGTGGGTCATGTATTGGGCTTCTATCACGATCATGGCATGCAAGTCACGATCGTGGGCTAACTTTGGTGCTTCTGTCACAATCATGGTCTGTTGTGCCACGATTGTGGGTTGTTATTTTGGCCTGAATGTCTCTGGAACTTCTCCGTTCTTCGATGTTAACCCTGAAACAGTAACAAACACATCAAGGTACCTCAAAAACATCATATTTAAGCTCAAAGACTTGTACTAACCCATAAAACACTTAAAACACAAATAATTAACTAACTAACATAATTCTAACCTAAACACATACCAAATGATTGAATTTATAGCTAAACACATATCAAACTAAGCCTTAAAACAAGATTCAGTTCACACTTATCAAGATTTAAAAGACTTCTTTAAGAACTGATGAAGGAAATTATTAATTAGGGGGTTATCCTTTTTTCTAAGTTAGATCTTATAGTAGTTCATCATCAAATTAGGATGTTTGATGAGGATTCAAAATACTTCTTTAAAAAATGATGAAGGACATTATTAATTATTATTTATAGCTTTTTCCTTAACTAATGATACAACAACATTTTAAAGTCATATAAATTCAAATTTTGAACCATATTTGAGTAAGTTTGGGATGGTATTTTTTTTAAGGATATATTAGTATATAACTCTTCTTTGCAACTCCATTTAAAGCATCTTCAATAAGTGCTATAGATGTTCAAAGACTAGCAACTCTCTGTTATGAGATCAAAGTGTTCCTTTAGGGTTAAAAAAGGTCGAGTATTTAGGAGATTTCATATAAGAAGGAGTCTTCACAAATCCTAGAAAATTTAAAGCAGATTAAAAATGGCCTATTCCAAAGAATTTGAAGCACCTTAGAGAATTTTTGTGATTGATAGGTTATTATAGAAGATTCATTAAAGGATATGGCCAATTAATTAAAACTTTAATTGTATTATTAAAGAAGAATGCATTCAAGTGACAAGAAGAAGTTGAGTTTGCTTTCTTAGCACTCAAAGAAGTTTTAGTTATAGCTCATGTCTTTGCATTACCAAATTTTTATAAGATGTTTGTGATTGAAATAGATGTTTATGGAAATGGTTTGGGGGTTGTGTCAATGTAAGATGGTCATCCCTTATCGTATATAGGTAAGGCCCAAATTGAAAGATATCGACATTGCCCATAATGGAAAGGGATTGCTAGATTTGGTAATGGAAATCAGGTGTTGATCACATTATCTGATGGGATTTGTATTTTAGACAAATCATAAGAGCTTGAAATATTTCTAGAAGAAGAGATTACAACACTTTCCAGTAGACATAATTACCTAAATTGCTTGGATTTAATTTTAAAATTAAATATAATACGGGAAGTTAGAATGATGTATCTAATGGGTTGTCACAAGTAAGTAGTGGAGAATTGTATTCAATGTTGGTCTCTCAAATTCAAACTACATTGCCAACAGAGCATAAGAAGAACTGGCAGATTGATTTAGCTCTTTCTCAATTGATTCAAAAGCTCAAACAAGGTGAAATTCCCAATTCTTATTATCCATGGAATAATGAATTGTTGCGTTGGAAGGATCGACTTGTAATAGGAGTTGATTCTTCTTTAAGAAAAAAGATTATATCAATATTTCAAGATACATCAATGGCAGGCCATTCAAGGTTCTTAGTAACTTATAAATAGATGACATTATATTTGTATTGGAAGATAATGCAAGCTTATATTCATGAGTTCATTAGGAAATGCGAGATATGTTGAAAGAATAAATATAAAGCAATAACTACACCTGTAAAACATCAACCATTGTCAATTCCACAGCAAGCTTAGATGGGTGTTAGTATGGATTTCATTAAAAGTTTTCCTTAAATATGATGGATACAATGTCATATTCTAAGTGATTGATTGATTTAATAAATATGTCCATTTTATTTCAATATCACATCCTTATGTCCATTTTATTTCAATATCACATCCTTACTCAGCTACCAAGGTTACTTTGGTATATCTTAATTATGTGTATAAATTACACAGGATGCATATGAATATTATGAGTGATAAGGATCTAATGTTTTTAAGTAACATCTGACTAAAACTCTTTAAAGTGCAGGATGTTTCTTTAGCTTTGCCTTTGGCTTATTATCCTCAAACAGATGGCCAAATCGAAGAGTTTAATAAGACCTTAGAAACCTACTGACGATGTATGGTCAAAGAGTGTCCTAAATATTAGAGTAGATGGCTAGCTCTTACTAACACCACATGTCATACTAGTTTCAATTTTTCTCCTTTTAAGGCATTATATAGTTTATCTACTCCACTGCATATTTCGTACTTAGTAAGAGATTTAAAGGATTTGATAGTATATAGAATGTTACATGATAGAAAGGTGGTTATACAATTGATTATGTTTCAGGATCTAAGAGCTCTTAATAGGATGAAGCAATTGGTTGATGAAATACGAACATATCATGTTTTTACAGTACATGATTGGGTTTATACCAAGTTACAATCTTATCTTCATACTAGTGTGAAAGTTTGAGCTAACCAGATACTCTCTGCTTTATATTTTAGGCCATTTAAGATTTTACAATTTATTGCATATCTATTGGAGTTAACTCAAATTCTTATGCCTTCATATTTCTCAACTCAAGAAGCATGTTTCTAATGTTACAAAGATTCAATCACAACTTCCAATTTCTCTTCAGAATATCAGTAAATATCCCATTGCTATTATAGAATGTAGAATAGTTCAAAAGCATCATAAGCCAATTATATAAGTTTTAGTGATGTGGTTTGATGGTAGTGTCGATGTTACCTGGTAATTTTTATACAACTTACAATAACGTTATTATATCAAAGTAAAGTAGAAGATAAAGGAGACGATTCAGGTTAAATAAAAAACATAGAATAAAATGTTGTCATATGATACAATTAATAAAAAATAAATAAAAAATTCCATATACATGTGTAAGGAGTGGATGTAAGGAGGTTAATGGCTATAATAGTCATTAATGCATTGTGTAATGATCATAACGACTAATTAATATGCTCTTTCTCTCTAGTTATTCTATCTTTCTACCTATTTTCTCTTATATTCTTGATATTTTTAGTAAAATAATTGCTACTACTAAATTTCTAAAGTAAGTTGCGCCTTCTCTTTTGCACGACAATCTCACTTAGGTCCGTTTAAGCAAAGACTTAACCTTTCCCATATGATCGTCGACCAACTAATATGCTCTCGAACATCTCACGACCCTCGTAGCGTTTAACTCTCACACTCTTGCAAGATTATTAAGAAAGCACTAAACTATCAAAGGTAACACACAGAAGTATGAAAGAGATACAACAAATACTAACCTTTATTACTTCTGTCAAAGTATATAAAGGAATGCTTTCTTAATGTATATGTGAGGAGCAAGGGTTAAATGAATTATTTATAGGCACCTCTAGCTTGATGGCCAAGTTACACTTAAGAATTTGAGCTGAAGTGAACTAACTAGGTCACATCTTATCCTAATCAGATTACATCACACTAATTAATAAGATGATATTCTCATCCAAATAGGACTTTATTTGATAGGATTTAGCTACATTACAACTAACAAGATAAGAGATTATATCTATCTAAGAATGATACAGCCATATCACAAAAATCTATTCAAACGATCCTTCCACTTGATCTTTATTGTTTGGAGCTGATGTCTATCCATTATGATCTTATCCGTCACATCATCTAAGATCTTCCTATGATCTCCATCTATTAATGATGAGTCATTTAATCCTAAAGTCTTTCATAGTACACTGGTCTAGTTCAATGCTTACCCATATCAAATTCATTAGTTATGGTTCATTCATTTGAGCAAGTCCTTAGTCTATCAAGAACTTAGCCTTAGCTAAGTTGGTCTATACAAAATCCAAAACTTTAACAAAACTCATACTATTCTTGATCTAACTTGGTAAATTATCCTGGAGCTTTCGCATGTCATTATCATATGTGTGATTCAACTAACCTTCAATCTTAGCCCGTTTCCATCTAGTTGGGAAGTGACTTTAAGTGCTAAGCTAACAGCTGCCATATGTCCACTATTTATATAAATAATTATTAATTTATTTATTAAATTTTAAAACTTAATTTCCATTCTTCTTCAATGACCCATTTAATTATATATTGAAGCTATAAGTTATTCTTCCATTACTATTGACATAATTCACCTTCATTAATGGAGTAATCATGTCATATTCTTACTGAGATCAGGGCCGGCCCTGGGCA
>JANKYF010000005.1:28433204-28443435 GCA_029829435.1 Erythroxylum hondense | reverse complement strand
TAAAATATAACATTATTATAACAACAAAACAAGACAATGAAAATAATTATCAGTTCTTACTGACGGAAATTGTTCGTCGGAAACAACGGTATTTACCGACGGTAAAATAAACCGTCGGAAAAAGTGGTTGAAGATACCTTTGCCTCATCGACGGACCAAATGACTGTAGCAAAATTTCTCCGACGGAATATTACTTGCCAATTCCGTCGTTATATAAATACCGACAACAACTTTCCGTCGTAAATTCCGTCGTAAAATTGTGACGGAATATTTCGGTCGGTATTTTTACCTGCGGGAAGTTCACCGACCGATTTTTTGGCCACCAAATTCTGTCGGTGATTACTTTCACCGACGGAAAACTGTTATTTACCGACGATAATTTCCGTCGGTAAAACGTTGATTTCTTGTAGTGATTCTAAGTTCATGCAATTCAATGGGTGATACAATTAAAGAAAAGTAAGAGAACTAGATATAAGGTAGAAATAGTGAATCAAAATTTTGTTGACTTATAACCTGAAATATTCTCAAGTTACCAAGATATATAGTTATTAAATCGGTATTGCCGCATAAACATTTCTGTTAGAGTAGTAGATAATGCGAATGTAAGAGATATTGGTATGAGATTGTTAGCTATAGAAGTTTTCAATCATGAGTATTGTAATGCAATCATGCAATTTTCTTTTCTAAAACGGAAGTAGCTTAAATCACAAGAATTCCTATTGAATTTATTCAACTTCACTAGGCTTGTCTGTATCCTCCCATAGTAAAAGGAATTTGTTGTACTTTTGCTAGACCAACATGTCCTTGCATTCCATCTCTTGCATACTGTTGCCACATTAGCTGCTCCTCCATCAACAACTTTTGTTTCTTTTCCATGTCAGACATTTGTACGTATGGTGGCGGAGCAACGGCAACTGAAGCAGCGAATGGATCTCTGTTTCCTGTTGCTGCGTCGCTACCATCTTCAGGGGTAGGTGGAGGCAGCGCCAACATTGCTGGCCTTCCTACAGACCCTAAAGCAACGCTACTAGCACTTCCACTAGCTGTAGAAGACATCGATTGTATCATTGTTCCTTGTTGGTACATTCCATCAAGCATCAGCATATCAAAACCACCAGGAAGGTCTGCCTTCTGATTAGATAAATGACTAGCTGATTGAACTAAAGCTGTTTCCCAGTCTCCGTCTTTAAATGCTTCCCATGCAGGAGGACCAGTAGGGCCAACTGTTGTAGCTCCGTCAAACAAGGCCAAAGCAAATCTATTTGCTTCATCATCTGTTGATATATGTTGTCCCAAGTTCAATAAATCAGCTTCCTTTGAAGTCTCGGTTTCTTGCTTTTCCTCTTCCTCTGGTTCTTCCCTCTTTTCCTCCAAAGGAGCCTCGATAATTTCTTCAGGCGGTGGTAATGCCTTTATTGAATTCATATCTTCTTCAATCAATTCTGCTTCTTCCATCTCAACAGTCTGACTCTCGGCTTCAACACTGACAATATTATCATCACTTTGTAATAGTGCGGACTTTTCCCTTAAAAAATCATCCATCACCTGAAGCTTCTTCTTTGTTATTTTCTCAATTTCTGGGTAGTCTGAAGAACGAGCAATCCCAACGGTCTTGCACCAACCATGGAAATCGTCAAGCTCATCAAATTGCTTTGAGGCACGACAACATATCTCGTAGACCTTAATCGATTCAGTGATCTCCAGCCCCATGAAACGATCAATCAATATACCAAGTATTTCAGTTACGTGGTAATTCAATCGAAAACTTTCTTTCACAATTGGATAGAGGGCCACAATAACGACTCTGTTGTACTTTGCTGCACCTGATCAACAGGAATACGTAGTTGACTCAGAAGTGTGCAAGTAGAGAGGATAGCATAGGTTAAGATATAGATGAGCAAGGTGGCAAATACTAAAAGAATTCGAAGTTTAATTATTTTTTCATTAAAATTTGTTTATGAGGTAACTGGATTGCCATTACTACTTCTTACAAGCTAATGGCATGTCCGAATATGGCTGAAGATTGAAGAAAAGAACCTGTTGGGCGGCATGACAAAAAGCGGTCTAGCATTTGTAGCATATGTTGTATCCTCGAAAATAAAAGTTGAGTTTTGGTTTGATGAACAGAAGCAGATTTGGAGTTCTCATGACTGTTATGGTCCCCATCAACATCGGGATGATCTTCCTCAAACCCGAAGCCACTCCGCTTCCCGCGACGCCCTTGCATCCTGAACTCAAGGCTTTGGTCAAGATATAGAGCATAAGTGCGCACAAATGCAGAGTAGTCCCACGAATCAGACCTTGACGTGTCACGAAAATCAGACAAGTTTAGAAGGCGAGTTCCACGCCTAGTTGCAAAGAAAATCTCCTCCTCGTAAGCTTGATCGCCATCAGCAAGAAGGCGTTGAACTAACATGAGCGTCTTTAATGCCACTATCCAGTTTTTGGTCTTGTTAAGTCGGCGTGAGATCAAACTCACACATGCACCAACATAGGTGCGTGAATAAGATGTTAAACTTAGTATTTCCCGAATGTGTCTCTCATCTGCTGGGTACTCTTCATGCCTAGTTGCCTTCACAATGGCCACCTCAAGATCAGAAAGTGATTCACTGGTATTAACTTTGGCCAGCCCTATGCTAGTTTTGTCCTTCACCACCCCTATGGCTTTTTTAATCTTGCTTGGAGCCATCCTTAAACCAACTATTCCTTGTCTTCAACAACTGGCAATTGTGTGAGAACTGATAACCAGAATGATTAGATGCATAGGCAGGCAGCTTTTTTACAATCATAAAAAATTAATGATTTGAAGATCAAATTAGCTTATGAAATGCTTTTTTCAAATCACGAGAAAACAACTTTATTTGCTTCAAAGCAGAAAATGTAGACCAATTTGTCAAACATTATTATCTGTAGTTGAACAAAAAATACATTCTTATCGGCAATACAATATTAACAAAGCCTCTAATTATATGAGGAATTCAATTATCCTTTTTAGAATGCTAAGAAAGTTAAACCTATAATGCCAATTTCCAAATGAACAAGAATATGTAAAAACTAGAATCGCATGAAACGAACAACCTATCTGCTCCTGTGGAACAAAATTAGCAATCTCTTGTTACGCAGTAAAATCTGTTCTCACCTGCACCGGAACCAATTTTTAGACAGCAGTAGTAAATGCAAGGTGACCTTGGCCCCTATCAGAAACATGTAGGAGGAAGTTAAGGACAAGGAGGAAAAAGAAAATGGTAAGGAATAGGTGAATGCAGCAGAAGAAAAGAACAAAAGAAAAACAAAGGTTCCCTCGTCTTTCTCTTTCTCAACTTATTAACAAGCCATTAAATGCCCTACATTACTGCAAGAAATTGTGGATGTTCAATGGGAGGTCAAGAGCTACCTGGCATTGTCAATTGGTTGCCACAACTGTCATCTTAAAATTGTTAAGTAATTTCATTCATCAAAATAGTTTGAACTTGGGCCACCAATAATTTGTCGATGTTAATAACTTAAAAAAAACAAAGTATAATTTGCAGTTGTGATATTCATTCATGTAAGCCATTCTTTCTTATTATTTTTTTTAAGTAAAAGAATTTTTATTGACAAAATTAAAGCTTTTACAACACTATAAGGATATTGTGTCTGAAGTAACTGTGACTCCTACTTCAAGTGCAAAGAATATAATTACATCAAATTCCAATTGATCCTCATATTCGTGTTTGCTCCCTTGTAGATTTTGTATGCCATAAAGATTTCTATGATCTAGCTTAAAGTTTTATCTATCAAAACATGTAGATCTGCAGAAGCTTTTGTGTGTTCTCTCATATTCCTCTCCCTACATGGCACAGATGCAACAAGTTAAAACTATTTTGAAGATGCCATTATCTTGCTTCAATTTGCTAGCAGTACTGCAGCTTCCCCGTTTAGGGATACTACCCCAATCACTTTTTTTCACAAAGTACAGTCATCAGCACGTGCTTGTGATAAGGGAGGCCCATCCTCAGCTATAGATGACACAGTGGGCCAGCCTACTAATGCAATACGGGTCTATAGCAGAAGGAAGAATAAAGTCACAATAAAGAATAACTAACTCCGGCAGATGCGGATACGCATAACAAACTATAACAAACTATAAATATAGAATATGGGGGAGGAAAAGGGCTATCTGGTAGTATTGAAGTAATTGTCGGCTATTAGCTGGGAGGAAGCAATTCCTTAGTGCTGGTCTATTCGATTGTTTTCTTTCAGCTGTATAATCTACCAGACACTCTATTGGAACTTCCATTTTTATATATCAATAGAAATTCACCACTTTATTATCGGATTTGTATTGTCTATTCTTCTTAATACTCCTAACTCTACCAGCTTGAGAGTAACAACATTGGAAGTATAAATGAGCAATGGTTTCAGAAGAAGCTTTACAAATAGAGCATAAGTATTCGGGACTATTAAAGCATCTACCCTTATTGTTCAATCTATTTCTTGCAATAAGCTAACTATTAAATGAAGCATTAGGAATTAAACTTTTATGCTAGATCAAATCATACAAGAAGACCTTTTCGGAGTTAGCCTTGAAGATTTGAAACCAAGAATTATTTGTGAAGTTAGGGGAGGAACACTACATCCATATATCTCTATCATCTTTAAAAATGTTGGGATGAAGGAAATTTAACACAAGATTTCAGATTAATTTCGTAATTAATCAATACAATTAATTAACCCTAAGCAACATGCAATATTCATTAATTGTATGGACAAATATCTAAAAATCGTGAAATAATTGAATCCATTGTTGTTTTCTGTGAAGTGACGTAACAGAGACGCAGAGGATTGATTGCTACTATTCTAAACCTTAATCAGCAAAAAAACACATACAGTTCTTAATGGGGTGACTGTATTTAAAGTCGGCTAGTAGCAGGGCCTCCTGTGTACTACAAAATATAGGCCAAGTCTACCCATCATAGCAAGCCCATGAACATAGGCCCAATGACACGTTAAAGAAATAATTAACAAGCCCAATTATCTTGACATCAAATTAATCGTGGTTTGTACAAAATTATGTTTATTATACTAGTCAGCAAAATTAATGACAAAATTCTATCATTCTCCCACTTGGACAGCATAATCAACATCAGTGAACAATAGAAACAAATCTCCATATTAATATAACAATATGTGGCCACAATAGGATGTCAAAGAAGAGCCAACAACCTCTCAATCATAAATCCAAAATGAGGTTACAAGTACCTCAACAGTATAGAAATCAGACCCGATAGGAGTATTGATAACATATATGCAAGATACCCATACCTCGATGACCTAAACAGATTGTGTCATAAGGAAATGCACACAAAATGGTAATCCGTTTGTGCAATTCCAAACAAAATGGCGTAAGCATCCACTCAAGATGCCAACTGAGATTTAACAAAATATCTCAGAACAACAAGATGAGCCTAGGTACAAAATGTCTTCAACAAAATGTCATATATACATACAAATATTTAAACGTATCTGCGTAGTATATCAATAAAGTATATGGCAATAGCGGCAACAACAACAATTATAAGCAAAAGTCTTTAGATTGAATAATAAAATAGTTAAATACAATGTTGCTATCAAAATTAACATAAAAGACAGACTCCCACTAATCCAAGGCATCAAAAGATCTAAATAGACCCATACGAGTTACATGACTCACAATAGCCTTAACAGTCAAGCCTTTGGTGAGAGGATCTGCCACCATAAGATCGGTGGGTATATGCTCTATACGAGTCTGAAACTACCTAACCTTCTCTCTAACAAACATATACTTTATATCAAAATGCTTCGAACGCTTGGAGTTCTTGTATATTTGAGAGAAGCCCACCATAGCAGAGTTATCACAATATATGGTTAGAGGTCTGGAAACACTCTCCACGAGATGACGTCCATAAATGAAATTCTTCAACCATATTGCCTGTTGAGTAGCTTCGTAACAAGCCACATAAAGTGTTTGTTCAACACTTTTTCAAGATACAGCTCCTTCAACAAGCATAAAGATATGTCCTGATGTGGATTTATGATCATCAGGGTAGCCATCATAATCATAATCAGAATAACTTATCACCTCAAGGTGATCAGACATCCTATAAGCGAGCATGTAATCTTTAGTACCTTGTAGGTACCTCAGAACTTGTTTCACAGCTTGCCAATGACCTACACTAGGGTTACTCAAGTATCTCCCAAGTATACCAACAACAAAAGCAATATCAGGACGTGTGCAAACTTAAGCATACATAAAACTACCAATAGCAGAAGCATATAGGACCTTTTCCATCTTTGACTTATCTTTATCATTTTGAGGACACTGGCTATTCAAGAGTTTGTCACCCTTTTGGATGGGTGCACTACTAAGATTACAAGTTTTCATGTTGAATCTATTCATGATCCTTTCAATATACCTTTTCTAAGACAAACCAAAAACACCACGAGATCTATCACGATGAATTTCAATGCCCAGAACAAAAGAAGC
Organism: Erythroxylum hondense; assembly: GCA_029829435.1. NCBI lineage: Eukaryota > Viridiplantae > Streptophyta > Magnoliopsida > Malpighiales > Erythroxylaceae > Erythroxylum > Erythroxylum hondense. The sequence continues at coordinate 28,436,930 of JANKYF010000005.1, read as the reverse complement.
ATCGCTGAGGTCTTTCATATCAAAATGAGATGTCAACATTTGTTTAGTCTCAAAAAGAAAACCCATATCATTACTGGCTGAAAGAATATCATCAACATATAAGACAAGAATAATGAATTTCCTCCCACTATTCTTCAAGTAAATGCATTGATCAACAACATTTTCCTTAAAGCCAAGAGAGCAAACAATTTGATCAAGTTTTAAGTACCATTGTCTGCAGGCTTGTTTCAGTCCGTAAATGGATTTTCTCAATTTGCATACTAGGTGTTCCTTACCTTTCTCAACAAAACCAGCAGGCTAATTCATGAACACGTCTTCATACAAATCACCATTTAGGAAAGAAGTTTTCACATCTATTTGATAGAGCTCCAAATCAAAATGAGCAACTAAATCCATCGCAATGCGTAATGAATCTTTGGTAGAGACCAGAGAAAAGGTCTCTCTATAGTCTATGCCTTCCCTCTGATTATACCCCTTGGTAACAAGTCTGGCTTTGTACCTTTCTATCTCACCTTTAGTATCACGTTTGGTCTTAGAGACCCATTTAGACCCAACAGTTTTACAATCACTAGGTAATTCCACTAAATTCCAAATGTCATTCATACTCATAGAAGCTAGCTCATCTTCCATTGCTGCCAACCATTATGAACTACGAGGACCAGAAATGACATCCTGAAAAGAAATTGGATCTGAGTCTTCAACTAAATTGAATTCATGCTCCTCCAAGTAAATGTAATAGTCTTGGAATTTAGAAGAATCGGTGGATTTAGGAATCCTCTCAGATCTCCGCGGTGGAACTAGAACCACATCTAGGACTTCAGTATTAATGCCAACCTGTTGAGGAATTTCAACATCATTTCCTGGATCAACAACATCATCATGAATAAGAGGAGATTGAATTGCCTCAGCATGAAAAATAATAGGTGTAGGAACAATAACACGATCCTCTCTGAAATCAACAAAATGAGACTCATGCCTTTCATTATGTTCCATGTCCCCTTCAAAATAAACAGTCCGATCTAATTCAATAACTCTAGTAGTGTGATTGGAACAATAGAATCTTGAACCTCTTGAGCCAGTACAATAATCAATAAAGTAACCTGAAATAGTTTTAGGATCAAGCTTCTTCAGCTGAGGATTATAAATCCTCACCTCAGCCTTATAGCCCCAAGCATGAAAATGCTTCAAACTGGGCTTCTTTCCTGATATAAGCTCAAAAGGAGTCTTTGGTACAAACTTATTAGCACATGATTGAGAACATAAACAGCAGTCCTCAAGACGTCTCCCCATAAGAACTTTGGTGAGGTGGAGTGACTAAGCATGCACCTAACCATCTCCATAAGAGTACGATTTCGTCTCTCTGCAATCCCATTTTGTTGAGGAGTGCCAGGCATAGTATCTTGCACCTCAATTCTACAATCCTGCAAATATTTAGCAAAAGGACCAGGGTTTCTTCCTGTTTCATCATATCGACCATAATACTCACCACCTCTATTAGATTTTAGACATTTAATCTGCTTCCCAAGTTGCAATTCAATAACATTTTTTAGTGACTTAAAGGCATCCAAGGATTCAGATTTCTCATGCAATAATTCAATCCAACCATACCGAGAAAAATCATCAATAAAGGTGATGAAGTACCTATAGCCTCCCATGGCAATAAGAGTAATGGGTCGACAGATGTCTGTGTGAATTATCTGTAATGGTTCCTCCTTCCTAGTCATTTTCTCCTTTCTTACTTTAGTTGTAAACTTCCCATTTAGGCAATCAACACAAGTGTCAAAATCAGAGAAGTCCAAATCATGCAAAATAGTTTCCTTAATCAACCTCTCCATTCTCTCCTTAGAGATATGTCCAAACCATTTATGCCATAACATAGAAGATTTTTCAGGAACTCTCCCACGTTTCTTTCTAACAACAACATTAACATCATCATGTGGTCGATCAAAACGAGAAGAATTAGCAATTAGCATAAACAATCCATCACGCATAAATACAGAACCAACAATAATAGAATCATAGTACAAAACAATACCATTATTGATTATATGGAAAATGTATTCACAACTGTGTAAAACAGAAACTGAAATCAAATTCCTTCTCATAGAAGGCACATAGACAATATTTTTCAAAAGCAAATCATGTCCACTACTTAACTTCAAGGAAACTACTCCTATGTGCTAAACATTAACACTAAATCCATCTCCTAGTTGCACCATCAAATCTCTTTTATTTGGTTTCACCTGCTTTTGAACTCCTGTAATGAGTTCGTTACATGAATAGTTACACCAGTGTCTAACCACCATGAATTAGGAGGAACATCAACCAGATTTGATTCAAAACAAACAAAGATTTGAGGTATACCTTTCTTCTTTTCCAACCAGTTCTTAAACTTCTCACAGTCACGCTGCCTATGCCCATGTTCTTTAATAAAGTTGCAACTTCCATTAAAAATAGGACTGTGCTTAGCACCAGAACTCTCACCACGCCCAGAAGGTAATACTAGTTTATCATTCCCCTTCTTCTTAAATTGAGGCTTACTCTGTTTCTGTAAAATTTGTTCTTATCACCACTCTTGTGAGAAGTGTGATGAATAATGTCGGAACCCGATCCGGAGACCGGACTCCAACTGCTTATAACTTAACACTTAGATGTTGGATCCCGTTACCGGAGTCCAACTGTCCTGAAATAGGAGCCCTATGGAGACTCCTTCCCGAGACCTAAGCATTGCTGACACCCTGATGGTGAATCCTGCTGTCTAACCTACCCAAATTTGCTCTTGAAATAGCCCAAAAATGAAAGGAAACAACCTTCCCAATCATAAGTCGACTTACACTGGTATACAACTCGACTTATACATACAAACACAGACAACTCGACTTATGGAGACAGACAACTCGACTTATGGAGCCCGACAAGTCGACTTATGCTTCACAAGTCGACTTATGGGGGCCAACAAGTCGACTTACGGGGCAGACAAGTCGACTTATGCTTATATCTAACTTGCCTCAACACTCTCTTAACCTATCCCAAACATCATGAACACTTCTAATCTTCCCAAACTTATCCATTCCATGCCAAAACACTCCTTAAAGATTCAAAACCAACACTTTACACAATTCTACCCAAACTTTCCCAAAAATCCCTAAACTTAATCAATCCTCATGATACATGAATTTAACAATGTAAAAGCTTAAATTGACATAAACATGCGTACATTTCATTTACTTCAAAACCAATGTGTTACAATGCTTTAGTAGGCATTTGAAGCCCATTTACAAAATATCCAAAATTACAACATTTGCCTAAAACGCGTCTAAAGCATCGATGTACAAAAATCCATTGGAAAATACAAAAACAAAAATTCTTGGAGTATGCCTTTGCGCTCATTCTTCGTGATCCCGCTCTTCACCTGGAGAGGGGAAGGAATGGAGGGGGGTGAGCTTTCGCTCGTGGGTAACACATTTATATTTATGGAAATAAGCCAAGTTCATTTAATCACTTATGATTAAAGCAATTTCTCAAACAATCTTATAAGATATGCACCAATCATCAATCAAGCACTTTTCAATATTTGCAACAATCATGCGATTCTTATCATCATTCATACAAGTAAGCACAAAACACACATAATTGGCTCGGTAAGTCTATATTCATGGCACTACATAATCTCATTAATGATCTTATGTAGGCAAAATCTTGAGGAGTCCTGAAAGGAACATCCTT
>JANKYF010000005.1:28345632-28376203 GCA_029829435.1 Erythroxylum hondense | reverse complement strand
ATGCATGATCATGATTTTCCAGCGCTATAATCCGATACCGCTATCTCTAGTCTCACAACCAAAATTCACTATTCACTAGGTCAGTAATATCCATCGATTTCATAAGTCTCCAATTCAAACCCTAATTATCAATATCTCATTCTTAGATTGCATTTGGAACTATAATTGACTTCCTGAACTCACACTGAAATTGAATTCTAACACTCATTCTTTTTCTCAATTGTAGACCTCTTTCTCCAGTTCACAACGAATCCAGAATTACCTCAATTGGAGATCTACACTAAAAGATATTCTCTAAAAACCAATTTAAATCCATCACAATTTCTGTCCCTCGCCGCGGCTCACTGTCTCTCGCCGCGGCGTGAAGAGGGACGCTTGCCGCGGCGTGGGAACGTTCGCCGCGGCGAACACTCCTTTCGCCTCGTCGCGACGTCTCCTACAACACTCGTCGCGGCGAAGAATTTATTCTCTCGCCGCGACGTCTCACTTGGCTCGCCGCGGCGAGCACGCCTTTTCTCGTCGCGGCGTGGCCTAAATTCAGACGTCGCGACGTGCGAACGACTTCGTCTTCTCCGATTCGATTTCCACCATTTTCACTCTCTCAAAACACCATTAAACACACTCAACTACCCTAACTAACACATTAAACACCATAAATGCAACAACCCATAATAAATAACAACATTAAACACAATAAACTTACCAAATCGAAGCTCAGATCCTTAACCCTAAATCTCCGAAAATCCTTCTCAACCTCTAACAATCACGATGATCCTCCTCTAACACTCACAAATCTTCATTTCCTCAAGGATCAAGCTAGATCTTCAACCACAAGAAAAAGAACAACAAGAAATCTCCAAGGGGGAAAGAGATCGTCGACGGGGAGAGAAGAGAAAGGAGAAGGAAAATGCTCATCTCCAATTTCAAGACCTAACTCTTTTATATACAGATTTAAACCTATTGCTCACAACTTCACAAGCCCTCACTTTCTTTTAATTTCAGTCTCTAATTTCAATGGCTCATCACAATAATTCCTAAACTCACAAATCTAAATTTTCCAAGCCATTACCACTCACTTTCGGAACCGGAATCTAGATCATCAGTCTCTAGTTCATTTTCTCGGTCCGGACTCATAACTCTAAAAATTCCAGAAAAATTCCCATAATTCCTCAAAAATGTAAAACACTCGATCCCATACTCAACTTTCAATTTCCAATTCCCAAAAATTCAATTTTCACTCTAATTCAACTATTCCACTCAAATAATCCCTAATTTCACTATAAATCAAATCTAACTCAATTATCTCAAAATTCACAATTCATCTCATGAACACAATTTAAATGCTGGAACAATCATGAATGCATGTCACTATGTATGCATGTGCAATATGATCTATCTCTTTATAATCAAAGGCCACAAAGTACTCGGTCACAATATATGCAATAACAGAACTACCCGTACCAATATGCTCATCGCATCGGTAACAGGATGTTACAACTTATAAAAGTAAGAAGTGTTATTGTCACCTTTTTCTAATTAAAGAATTTTCACCTTCTATTTGATTAAGTAATTATGAGCTTTTAAAGCTTGAATTGACTTCTCCAAAGCTTGTTTTTCATTTTTCAATTTAATAAGGTGCATAGGAAATTCTTAGAGATCATTTTGAGCTTTTCCCTCATCCTCATCATTTTTTTATAGAATTTATAGGATTCATTCCTTTGAAGTAGGAGGTTCAACATTTTATCTATGGACTCATGAAATCCTTCCATGTTAACTAAAAAATTGAAGAACCTAAAGGAGTTATTTGCCTGCTAGATCTTGATAAGTTGTGTATTTCAACAAAGGTATGATATAAACATAGTTAATTGTTGAAGACTGCCTCAATGTTCTTATATTGCTCTAACCAAAGATGGTTTACAGGAGCTCCATTTAGCTTCTTCCTCATTGAGGCTTCCCCTACCAGTTTGTTGCCTTAAGTAAAATAATTTCCTTCCACTATAGTAAGTAAAATCTAGGTCCACCAGGCAAAATCTAAATTCTTCATAAGGTCTCTTGGTACAGAGGTTACCCTCTATTTTTAAGGAAGCAAAGACTTATAAAAAAAGTAGTGTTTTGTCTCTTTCCTTAGCCTAAGATCCTTGATCATTGTTTAATTAGTGATAAGTTATTATCTACTACTTGATTGTGAAGTTGCATTGTTAACTTCTCAGCATCAAGTAAGTTTTGATCATTTGGCAAGTTGTAGAGGGAGCATTGAATTTTACCCAATCTATCATTGGCCTCCCTCAAAGCTTTTAAGTATCAGGAAATCTAGATTTATGAAGACACTTGATTTCGTTCTTAGTATGCGCTAGTTTTCTCATGCAAACATATTTTTTTGACCTTGCATATAGTGCTTTGGGTCCATTAGAATAGCCTCCTCAAGAAGGATGTTAAATTTGAAAGGAAACTTCCTCTTTTAAGAATAGAACATATTTTGAATTAGAATAGGTGAATGATCTAAGAGAAGAGGGTTATTAAAGCATGTTTTACTATTTGTAAAATCACTCATCCATGGGTCATTCAATAATGCTCTATTCAATTTTTTCCTCAAATTCAGTCCCTTTTTGCTTATTATCCTAGGTGTAATATAAGTCGCCCATGCTTAAGCTCATAAAGTCATTAGTATTTAAACTAATGTTTCCTTTAGCCTTTATTAGATGCACTAGGATATTAAAGTCTCCAATTATTAATCAAAGATCTTGTGTTAAGTCCTCAATAAGTCTTAATTTGTTCCTACGAGGAATTAATTAAAATACTATATTATATATGGATGCAAAGGTGATGTAAAAGCTTACTCTTTCGAGTTTCATTCTAATATGAAGATGAATTAACTAATCTTCTAAAACAAAGATTGAATTATATCCAATATATTCAAATCAAAAGATGTTATTATTCTCCCTTTTTATGATAATGATGTTTAGTATTAATTCTCCAATGCTTCTTCAGGAAGTTCATTGACTGCACGTCGTTACGCTAGTCAAAATATAATAACTAGACTTACTACTACAACAGTAGTGAGTCTAGGTCGATCTTACAAAGAGTGTGTGTAAAGTTTATGAAATAAAATTAACCGGTGTTTACGTTTAACGAGAGGGGGGTTTTGTTTTTGAAAGAAGAAAATAAAATGAAACTAATTAATAAAACAAATTAAAGAAAACATGTAAAAAAATGATAAAAGTGAGAAATTCGGTAGGGATCTGGTTCTTGGGTTCAATCTCGGCCTACAGCCTAATTAAACATATTTCATTTATTTGTTGTTCTTTAACCTCTCCTAGCAACTATTAATCATGGGTTAATAATTAACCCGAGTTTTTTCTTAAGTTTTGTTTAATCATGATACGATCGTTAATTAAACCTAACCACCGAATAACCTAAGATACGATTTCTAGATTTAATTAGGCAATAGCATTACGGATTAGGAAAACTGATTAATGAAGGCAACAACCACATACGATGCATCTTTGAACCTAGGTCATGTTATCCCTAATAATTACGAATCATTAGTCACTACGTATGAATTTTAACATAACAATTACAGATTATATAAAAATTTTAGTAATGGATTTGCAATTAACGATTCAATAAACGCATTAAAATTATCATCTCACAATATCCAATGAGTTCATACACATATAATTGGATAATAACGAAAATTTGATTATCCATACATAATACCCAAATAAATTAACATAAGATAGCACAATCAATTTCTAATGAGAGAAAGAAACAACAAATTAATAAAAAATATTTAACCCGAGTTGTCAACATCGATGTCACCTCTGAACTAACGTTGAAATGTCTAGCTCTTCGTGGGTTTTTCTCAAAAAAATCTTTTAGCCCCCCTTCCAATCCCTAGCAGAAAACCCATTTGTTTGCCTTTACTTCCCAAGCTGCAGCTCTTAATTTTTTACTATTAAATGATGGGACGAATAAACCTCGCAGGCTTATTGTCCCTCGCTACTGCTCACACCCACAATGACAAGCCACCGCAGCTCCAACTTCTCCAGCTGCAAGCCGCATCCTCACACCCTCCAGCCAAGCCGTAGATGCAGCCCTTCACCAGCAACGAAGCTGCACGCTTCTCCTCTCTGCTGCGCCACCCCCTATAGCGTTGATGGGATAAATAATATTGCAACTCCTCTTTAAATACTTATGCCTCATCTGCTGGGACACTGCGTAAATGCAGCGTACGCATACGTTAAACATAGCATTAAACGCATGTGTTCTGCGAGATTTTGCTTATTTTTTTACTACTCCTTGCTTAGTCGATGACGTTGCTGTTTTGCTTCGTTCCAGCTGCTGTGGTTTGACTTCTTTTGGGATACATTTGTTCACTTCTTGCTGTGATTTTCTTTGTCTTTCTTTATAAAGACAAGAATTAATTTTCAAAAAATAACCTAAGTACAGTACTTTGGACTCACTTTAATTTCTTTGCTTCCAACTTGAACCTAAAATCATATATAAATTAAAGTATCTTAAGCATTTTTGTGTTATTAATTGCTAAGTGTAAATGATTAAATATATCAACAATTAAACACATATCATTTATTTTTCCATTATTATACTCCTTAATCATTATTTCCAAAAGGCTTATTAAAAAAGAGTTAATATCATTAATATGGTCAAAAATTAAATTTTGTTTGTTGGGACTATTAAGTCCTCTAGTATTTCAAGTTAAGATACTCATTTAGACCAGGCTATTGAGGCTTTATTTTTTAATCTTTGAGCTCCTCATAATGATTTGCTAAAAGCTACCTTCAAGGCTCTCTTCACCAATATTAGTGATTAGGGGAGATTCGGTTGTGAATTTTCAAAATCCTTAGTTGATTCTTGATTACCCTCCTTCTGTGTAAGATTAGTCTCTATTGTTTAATCATTAGGAGTACAAAACCCCCTCATCAGATCAGTACTTTTGGGATTAGATGCTAATTCTTGCTCATTTTGACTATACTCTTAATCTTGGGTGAGATTGTTCCTTACATCATTTTTGTAACGCCTCATATTAGGGGTTAGAATATTGACGAATTAGCTATGCATGGTATGCTTTTCATATTTAAGTATTCACTTATAAGTGAATAAGCAATTTTTTTTTACACGTACAAATATTTGTAAATGCATGCATTGACAATTCTTGGTATAATTGGTTTCTAAATGTGATTAGAATGAGAATTTTGGGTTTTTATGTGTTGAGAATTTATTTGGAACTTATTATTATTATTACAAAATTTTGGTGAATTTTAGGAAATTTATTGAAAATTTGAGGTATTTTAGACTAGAAAAAAATATTGAAATAAGAGACAAATAGAAGTGTGACAATTGTATTAGAAATTAATTGACAAATGGACAAATTATGGAGTGAAAATGGATAAAATCATATGTGACACGCGGACCTATAACTAAGAGACAAATGGTAGCTTATCTAGTGGACAAGTGGAAGACATGCAATAGAGACATGTGTTAAGGCACTAATGAAACAGCTTTAGGAATGTAGTTCCTTTCTTTGGTTTCACGAAAAATCATCTTCCTTCTTGCTTTGCAATCACCAAAACCCATTATTTGCTATAAGTAATTAAGTTTTATGCATGTTTTAATGTTTTAAATGGATGCATATGTGAATGGTTTATATTTTCATGCTTATAGATTGCCACATGCGTAAATGGTGTTGATGCATGTGTGGGTGGTGAAAGAAGAAGTAAATTCGGTGATATGATTACCAAGACATAGGGTTATAGTCTTTGGAATATGTTATATGAAGTATTTTACTGAATATGCATCTGTATTTAGGGCATAACTAGACCTGTGAGTATCCAAATTGGAAGGAGTTTAATTTATAGTAAACTAGAGACTTAGAAATACATTTTTCATGAAAGAATTGAATTCAAAATATGTCCTTAAGAGTCTGGAAATTTGGCTTGAAATTAAAACTGGTGTTCTATCGAGGTATGGAAATAGTATGTGGAATTTTGATTATAACTTACAAGATACTGAACTAAAATGTATGATATTGGTGTCATTAGACTTTCAAGAAATTGAGGAACATTTGATTAAGGGAAGATGTTGCCTAAATACCCCATTATCGAGGTCAAAATGGTCATACAAATCAGACCCAAAATCTGCTTAAGAAAAATCTGGAAAAAAATTGATAGGTTTATGATTAATTTTATGAAAAAACAAATTGGTTTGAGAATAAGTTGAGATCATATGGAAGTGAATGTAAGGGTAGTTTCAATTATGTACAGAATGAATAAACTAAGAAAGTAGTAAAGCGATAAGTGCAGAAAATGTGATAAACAAATGTTGAAGATGATGAATAGTGGCGTAATTTTGGTATTTGTGCTTAATCTTGCATTTTGAGTTGTTTTAGAGTAAGGTGAGTTAGAATTGGAGTCGAATGTAGAAAATATAAGTTAGAAATGGAGTAGAATGAATAAATCAGTAGGAAGAAGAGTGAAAAAAGTCTACAGCTTCGGTGATGAAGGAAGAAACCTATGTTTTAGAGAGAGAAGAGAAGAGTAGTTGCACCCGAAGGTTTTTTCAAAACCGAACTATATTGATTCTTTTAACCACAACTTTGTCATCTGACCACCAAATGACATGAAACTTAAACCAATAGATTTCTAACTCATTGTTCTACCTCTTTATATTGGTAGCTTTATGAATTGTTTTGAAAAGGATTGATTGGATGAAAGTGAGGAAATGTGTTGGAATGTTATAAACTGGACAATTTTCATTAAACATGCTTTGGTATTGTGATTATATATTGATCTATAAGTTTTCAAATGAGTTGATTCTTAATTCAGATTAAACTTGAGACATATGTTTACAACTTTCTTGAAGAAATCAAATTTTAATTCTGTCTCTAAGACTTTCAAAATTGGCATGAAATTGAATCTTAACTTAGGTTGTAGCACTACCAAGGATAGAAATCATATCCTATGTTTATTGAATAAACTGTATTGATGTAGACAGAGTAGACTGAGGTGTCTTTACCAAAGTTGTAGTTTATTCTCTTAGCTTTAAATTAGTATAAAATTTGCATTTTTTGGATATTATAATTGAGAGTTATGAGGTGTACAACTTGAAGGCATGATCATGCATTAGCCAAAATTTCAAATGTATACAGTCTGTGGTATTTAGAGCATAACTCATTGAATAATAAACCAAATTGTATGATCTTAGTATCATTAGAAACTTAAGACACAGAGGAACAATTTTGTAGAAGAGAATGTCACAAAAATACGTCTTTTTCTTAATCTTATTGATTATACAAAGTTAACCCAAATGAAGTGCTTCCAGCAAAATCTGGAATAGTAATTGAATGTGTTTATTTTGGAACTTTTGAAGTACAATTGATGTTTACATCAGTTTAGTAAGAACATATACCCGAGAATTTGTCATGAACAAGCATCATATTTAGGATACATAAATGAATTTTTAATCATGCACAATAGTGATTTGTATATGTGATAAATGTTAAAAACGAACGCATAAAGCCACCACTTTTAAATATTACTGGGACTTCAAGGCAATAAGCAATAAGGGAGCTTTTGTGAGTAATCTTAGATGGTCATACCTTACTTTGTTCTGCTTGTTGAAATTGATTTATACTGATTGTATTCTGAATTTCAGACAATGATTATCTGAGGCGTTTGATGCATGATTATATCATTAAAAGTGCTACTTGCTTGTGATTATGGTTGACTACTTGCTTTGCATATGAAATATTTAAAATGACTTTGTTTTGTTTTACAACTGTTGAGTCATATTTGTGGGTAAATAGGCATACCTAGAAGGGTCTGCAGCTACTCCTGTGACACTTCGATGTCGAGACTTCGGTCTCTCCTGTGATACTTCAGTGTCGAAACTTCGGTCTCTCCTATATAAGTCTCGTTACCCACTTCTGTAAATGGCTTAGCAATCATCTAATTTTGTGTTCAGATATATGTTTGATTTTGACATAAACAAAATTGTGTTCTGATTCTGAAGGGTTTATATGCTCTCGGGATATTCAGTTTTGTGAACTATAAAATATGTTTTGAATTGCATTATGCCTGATTTATTGTTTAAACAATTTGTTAATGTATGCTTATGCTATTACATGATTCAGTATGATGATCTGTCACTTTATATATAGATTAGTTATTATTCACTAAGTTATATGCTTAGCACGGTGAATTTGCCCCGTGTAGATTCAGAACGAGGATTATAAAGGCTAGGACAAGTCAACCACAATGACTAACGAAGTCTGAGTCTTGTTTTGATAAAAATGTATTTTGAGTATATTTTGGCTTGTTTATAAAATGTATGATTCCGAATTATTGTAAGTTTTTGTAATAACTATGTTTCAAACTAGTTTATGTTTTTAGAACAAATTTGTATTAAGTTAATGTGATATAATGTATGTTTGTTTAAGATTCTAGAAATGCATGTATGAAGTGTTTCATATGTTTTGGAATGTTTTGTATTTTGTACGTTCTGTGTGTGGCATTTGCAATATCCTTCCAGGAGGTATATGTGAGTGTCACAATTTTCTCTAAAGATTTATTACATATTCATCTTCAGAGGTGTTTCCTTCACTAATTCTTTATGAACACGTATTTTGTGTTGTAAATCCTTTTGTACAAGTTCATTGTAGTCTCCAATCTTAAACCTTTTCGCTTTTAGTTTCCATATTTATTTCAAAGCATCTTTATCCAACCTCCATGCATAAATGACCTATACTTCATCTTCAAATAAATTGTTCTTGTCATTTTGCCTTATCAATGTAATTATGTTATAGAGTTGTTAGTCATGTTCTAATATAACATATAATCTTGCAAAGTTAACCCTCTTCATATGAACATTTGCTTCATCCAAGCACAAAGGTTTACTAACATAGCTAGCCAAATGACTCAATCCTTTAGTAGTCCAATACTTAAAAGAGGAATATGATGAATGTTTAGCCATATGGGAATTTTATTGTGCTAATTTTATGAAGTTTGATGCTAGGTTTCTAAGCCTGGAGAAAAATAGGCTTATAGTTAAAATGTCAAGGTACACATTCTATGGCCGTAATAGCTTAGGAGGGGCAATTGAATTTGAAGAGGAAAAGATCCTCTTCATTTACCAAGACTTCGATGGATCCATAGCTCTTCCAGTTGTGATTAGGCCAAGCATTAATAGTTAGAAAAGAGGGCCCTTATACAAAAAATATTATGGAAGCATTAAATCCCATACAAAAATGCCTTCCTTTAGAATGTCAATATCAGGAGCTGCAAAGGTTTTTTTTTTTTTTTCAAAAGGTAAATGTGCCAATAGTGGAGCTTTAGGGTCTGAGATAAATCACCTAAAACATGCTTCCAAGTTTTCCTGCTAGAGCTGACATCTTGGGAGAGGGAACTTACAGTATAAGAAGTTAGTACGCTATCTTAGCTAGAGTTGGACACTTTGTAATAAGCTTTAGGAAATGTATTTCTAAAGCCTAAAGTAGAAAAGATGTCAGGGGATATGTTAGGAACATGTTTTAACATTACTAAAAATGGTAAAAGGAAGATGAATACAAATAAGCACAGGGGTGAGAGAGTGTAGCAAAGGAGGAAAAAACAAAAGGAAGGAAGAAGAAAATGATCTACCAAGAAAGACTAAAACAAGGAGGAGGGAAAGAAATTTAGATGATGGGAATGAGATTGATCATAAAATATAGAAATTAGAATGCGAGTGTTGAATGTCTAAATAAGGAAAAGGTGATAAACAAATACCGTAAAAAATGGGATGATAGTGAAATTGAGAGAAGACAATATTATTCGGAGGAGAAAGCAGACCTTTGAACAATATGGACTTCTCTCTCTTCTCCACTTTATGTTCTTACTATGTTTTGTCAGATCATTAATTACTAACAAAGTATTATAAATAATATTTATTAATTATTAATAAAATAAATTTTTATATAGAAACTAAAATTTTATTTATTAATAAAAACCAATTAAATTAATATTAATTACTTATAATAATAAGTTGTAAATTAAAAATAAGAAAAACTAATCATCTTTTTATTAACATTATTACATATTAAAATAAAATTTTAATGCAAGACTTCGTTTACTATCATGTTAAACTAACTAACATATTATTAATTACTAATAAAATTTATTTAAATTACAAATTAAATTTTTATTTATAATATTTGGCATAAATAATGAGACGTAAAAATGATAAATATATCAAACAGTAAGAATTTAATAAATATAATAATTATAAAGGACCTTTTTTGTGCAGGCACCAAACCTTTTCCCCCTTTCTTCATGCACTCTTTATAAATTATTTAACTTAGCTTTGTTATCATAAAAGATGAATCATTCATGTTATAAACGTCCGTAAATTTATTTATACACATAAAAATATATAATTTAGTAAATTTAGAGCATCTTTTTATTATGTTATATATGCCTTACATTCATACAGAATCGTTTATATTGACATTGTTGAGAAACTATAATGTATATTCATCATATTTTTTAATAAATTAATTTATTGATTTATATTAGGATTTATGATTATGTATTCCTTAAACGCCACAAAGATAACAAAGTTAGAGAGCAATTCCAATGAGATGACGTGTCAAACATTATCATTGAAGAATTTAAAATGAAACAAAAATCTAACATTTTCTTAATCATAGTAAAATAATTTAAGATAGCACAAAACTTAATTTTTAATTAAAAGAATATATATATAAATATATATATAACAATATATTAGTACTAATAATTTAATTTATAAAAGAATCAAAATACTATTGAAATCCATACAAAAAGCGTGGGGAGTAAACTTGTACTTATCTAGAGGATTGCATGTTGAGGCAATTCAAGTAAAATCCATCATCTAAATGCTGTTGGTTGAGCAAGCGTTGCACGACCCATCTTATATGATTACTCTCCAACAAAACCAACATCTTTAAGATAATGGTATAAAGAGAAACATGTAGGCACTTAATTAAGTTTCATCAGATTCCAAGATTGAAATTGAACGAGTCCCAATTACATCAACTTGCTCATCGTCAGATCTAGCCTTTTGGTGAGCAGCAGCTAGCAGGATCAGGCCTTCACTTGATGTAGATAAATCTGCTCATGTATCAATCTGAATTTCTCGTTGAGCCTCTTAATCTGCACAAGCATTAGAGATTTCAGAAACTGCAAATAAATTATATATTAAAAAATTGGCACTGTAGAGTTGAGGAAAGAACTAGGAAACGAAGAGAGAATACCCTTTTCAGGTCAATTTCTATATCTTGCTTCCGTTGGCCCAAAGAATGTCTTAAGTTGGTAATGTCAAAAACAGTATCCAAGTCGTCTTCAAATGCAGATTCTAGGTCCTGCCGAAGAATTGCTGGCAACTTGTCCACTACTGGCATCAAAAGAAAACAGTTGAACTGCAAATGACAAAATCAAATAGTTAACATATTCTGCCAAGCTCAGTATTGCACATAAAACTGCTATCAACAATATATTGAAAACAAATGCCAAAAGCATAAAGAACAAAATTCAAAATAAAGAAAACCAAAACCAGCAAGTAAAAAGATACACCCATGTATTAAGCAAGAAACTCTTCATCAAATTGTTCATCAAACATGTTTTTAACCTTCAACTCAGCAGAGGCCAAGAAATACTCTCTTATGCCATGAAATATCTGTTGGACAAGACCATATACAATCCGCTCAGACGAAGGAGCAAGTCTCCGATTCCAAAGGGTGCTGTCAAGAAGGTCAGCAAGCCTTGTTTCTGTTGTTTGTGTGGAAGAGTCAACGCCCAATGCCAACTGACTGAGCTTGACTTCTGCCTTCGGCTTGGTATCATGCTTCTCATTACCAACCAAACTCGAGGTCGACTCATGTGGAAGTGCAGTAGACACTGCATTACCTCCCATGGGAGGCTGTTCTGCTCCACCAAAGGACTCCAGGAATTGCCGCAACCCAGCCCGATTCTGGAATTGTGACATCAAAGAAATCATACTAAGTGTCATCATGAATAGAATAACATGTGGCTTCAAACAACAGATGGATAGTTTATCCATATGAAATCATTGGGAAGCAACCTCTTAACAAGCCTGTGAAAGATAGCTACAAGCTTTTTAGAGAAACCATGACATGAAATATATCAAAAAAAGCATGAAATGAAATATATCAAAGCTCAAAAGAGAGACTTATTAACACAGAAAAACTTATCACAAAATTAAATATTATATCTCTACCAACTCTGGACAAATATCATCAACCTAAATTACAATAGAAAGTAAAACATATAAAAATGTTCTTTGCAGAGGATATTATTTTTCTCCAAAATTCAGGTACGTTTAACCTTATTGTGGAGGGACCATGTCACATATCGTGTTGTGCTCACTAAATCCTCCATGCATCTGTGGCAAGTAAGAGATAAAAAGAAAATTAGCCAACAATACGGACTACCAATTTAACCAAAGAAGGCATAGACAAAGTGAACTTACCTGAGCATTCATCAAGGACACAAATAAAAAACCTCTGAGCAATCCTTCAGATAAGAAGACTATAATATGAGGTGCTACATTTAATACGGAAGGAAACCTTGGTTCAAGTAACTCAAAATGGATATTTAATGAGGTGCTCCAAAATCACTAACGTAGCTGAAAATTGTGGCATGATAAAAGATGTAAAAGACTTTGCTCCAATCACAGACTTAAGGAGGCAAAATAGCCCGAACCCGGCGTAGCCTGACCTAAAATCATCAGATTTGCCCAAATTGACCAAACATTGGATCACGTTTGGACTTCTTTTGCTTCAAACCATGTTCAAGCTCGGGCTTTACGGTCCTGCTTGACCTGAAACCCTACATGTATATAATCTAGGATTTCTTTTCGCATCTTCTACTCTTCTTATTTTTCTCTGCTGCTTCTTACTGTAGGTCACTTATTTCTCTATAGCAAGCCACACCAGTCCTCTCCTCGATGATTTTTGTTTCTTTTTTGGTATTTGGTTTTTTGTCTTGCTTCTCTATGTCTAGTACTTGTCAACTAAGGGGTTTTGCTTCTTATGGACTTGTCTCTCTGATGCTGCCTTATTTTTTGCTTTCTCTGCTATTTGTCTTATCAGGACTAAATGCCTCATACTTTCTCTAGTGTCTGGCTTTTATCATGCTTCTCTATCTCTAGTGCTTGTCAATTAATGGGATTTACTTCTCCTCTGGTGGTCTAGACTTATCTTCTCTAGTGCTCCCTTATTTTTGCTTTCTTTGGTATTTGTCTTGTCTGGACTTTTCTCTACTGCTTCTCTGGATGTCTGACTTACATTTGCTTCTTTGAGTTGTTTGGATTTGTTAGGCAATCGAAGATGAAGAGGATTATCTATGTCGAAACTTTTCCGTTGGGTCAAATCAAGTATGATCAAATCGGATTAGGGCTGAGTGGTTCGGATTTGAGGAGGCTTTAAACCACCCAAAACCTGATCAGGCTCGAACTCAGGCAGTATGAGCCAGTTCTGATCGGGTCTCATTGCCATCACTAATATTTATAGTAAAATGTTGGTTACTATGTATAATTAAGGGTAGAAGTGTATTTTCCAATATATATATATATATATATTGTATAGGTTTTCTATATATAAACCAAACTAACCAAACTGTACGCTTATGTTTAATGTAAATGTGATAATAAGATTATCGCTTTCACAAATCTTCATGGTATCAGAGCCTCTCTGCCGATTTGAAGGTTAAGTTTACTCCCTTCTGCAGTAGGACAGTTCAGAAAAATAGTTTCTGATATGCCACTGTTCTGGCAAGTGTGAAGAGGTCGTTTTTCGCCCCTCTTCTTTCGACAACACCCTCATCGGAGCACAGTCTAGGTCAAGTTTGGCAGGTACCTAAATTTTTGGCACCATCCGACCTCGTGTGTGACCACACAGGTTGCCAGCCTCTCTCGACTCTGACCAACTACAATCGGGTGACTTTCGACTTCTTTGTTTTTGGGACTAATCTGCTTCCTTTTGAAGTCTTTGCTGTCCCTTTCAAACAGGTTCTACTTCTTTGTTTTTCGGCTAATCTGCTTCCATTTTTGGAGTCTCTGATGTCCCTTTCGTGCCATTATGTCAGATACTAAGGAAGTAGAGAAACATTATCCTATTAATGACAGTCCCTACTCTCAGATTAGTCCTATTAAACTAGATGGTAGTAGCACTTATTTAGCCAGGTCTAGACATGTTTGCTGTTTATCAAGACTAGAAGGCTACAAGATTATATTGCTGGAAATAAGAAACCACCACCTACTACTAACCCTTGTTTTAGTCAATGGGGCTCTGATAATTCATTGGTTATGTCTTGGCTTTTTAATTCTATGCACCCTAAGATCTCCTGACAGTATTTACTACTGGACACTGCGGAAAAGATATGGAAAGCTGCAAAAACCACCTATTCTCGAATGGGGAAATAATGCTAGGATTTTTTAACTTCGGAACAAAATTCATGGAAAAAAACAAGGTGAGCTTACTATTTTAGATTATTTTTCTAAGATGGGTAGTTTATGGCAGGAACTAGATTATTATCAAGATTTTCAAACCAAGTGTGTTGATGATGCAATACTAATTCAAAACATGCTTGAGAAGGAGTGAGTCTATGATTTTTTGGTTGGTTTGAACCCAAAATTTGACCAATTAAGAGTTCAAGTTATTGGCAGATCCCCTGTTCCCTCTCTTAAG
The DNA here is from genome assembly GCA_029829435.1 of Erythroxylum hondense. Lineage (NCBI taxonomy): Eukaryota > Viridiplantae > Streptophyta > Magnoliopsida > Malpighiales > Erythroxylaceae > Erythroxylum > Erythroxylum hondense. The sequence goes on along the minus strand of JANKYF010000005.1, from coordinate 28,361,466 downwards.
GAGGCACAATCTTTAATCCAATAGGAAGAGACGAAAGGAAGTGTCATCGCCGATACTACTCGTGAGCAACCGAAGGATGTTACCTTTAATAAAGACCATTTGCACTATGATTACTATGGAAAGGCAAGGCATACAACAAAGATGTGCAGGAATTTGCATGGGAGACCTGCTAGGGGTCGAGGAGGAAAACGAGCCAACCCTACAAGGGCTCAAGCAAATTTGTTAGAAATAGTAGAATCATCCAAGGAGTCTACTTCAGTTGACAATCTCTCTGCTTATGAAATTCATCATTTCAGCCATCTCCTATCACAGCTCAACTCTTCCTCTTGTGCTACTCCAATTTTGTCAAGTTAGGTAACACTTTTGGTCAACTTGACTCATGGATAATTGATTCCAATCCGAATAGACATATGACAGGCATTTCTAAAAGCTTTCTTAACTACTCCCCTCTAAAAAGGGATAGTGTCAGGGTAACTAATGGGTCTTTAACTCCTATGTTTGGAACAGGTTCTATTGTCTATACTCCTAATATTAAGTTGTCTTATCTTTTTCATGTTCCTCAATTCCCTATTAATCTTTTATCTGTCAATGCCATCACAAAGGCTCTAAACTATAAAGTTGACTTTTTCCTAATTATTGTATCTTTCAGGATCTTCAAACAAAGAGGAGGATTGGCAGTGGTAGAGAGCATGATGGAAGATAGTCAAGCCTTGGCCTTTTTTGGGAGATATCAGGATGTCAACCAGGAAATAATACAGTGGCAAAGGCGCTTAAGGCGTCCATCATCTTTTGTCTTAGAAAGACTATATCCTAGTTTATTTTCTAAAACTCGGTTTGATTCTTTATCTTGTGAGCTTGTGAGTATGCTAAGCATAATAAAACCTCTTACCATTTAAGTGATAATAAAGCCATTTTTCCTTTATGCTTATTCATTATGATGTTTGGAGCCTACACAAACTGCTTCTTTGTCTGGAAATCTACTTTAATTGATTGTTGCACTGGAATGACTTGAGTGTATTTGATTAAAGCAAAAAGTGATCTTTTCTCCTGCTTTCAATCTTTTCATAACATGGTTCACACCCAGATTGATGCTAAGATAAAAGTCTTGTGAATTGATAATGGGACAAAATACATGGATAGTATGTTTGGTACTTATTTGGAGTCTCATGGGATTGTTCATCAAACTAGTTATCCTTATCCTAGTTCTCAAAATGGGGTAGCTGAACAGAAAAATAGACATTTGTTGAAAGTTTTTAGATCCTTGATGTTTACTATGAATGTTCCAACACCATACTAGGGGGACGCTATACTAGTAGCAGCTTATCTCAGAATGCCTCTCAAAGCTCTCCAATTCAGGACTCCTTTAGAAGTCTTAACCGAGAAATATGGCTATACTGTTCCACCAAAGGTTTTTGGGTGTGTAATCTTTGTCCACACTAGGAATGTTGGGAAATTAGACCCAAGGGCCCTGAGATGTGTGTTCATTGGGGATTCTCTAACCCAAAAGGAATATTAGTGCTATCCCCCGATCCAGGAAGTTTTATGTCAGCATGGATGTTACTTTTCAAGATTTTGAACCTTACTTTGGCACTAAACAGTCACCTCTTCATGGGGAGACTAATGAAGAAGTGGTGCCTGTGGGTACTTCATGATTTTGTTCAAAGTGAGAATGAGGAGACTAATGCTCAAGAGGCGAATGAGAAAATTGATGATGTTCAGGGGGAGAATGTTGTTGGACATTTAGATAGACCTGATTTGTTGAGATTGTTGAGGAAGAATAGGTCTGAAGAAGCCATCATGCTTCCTACCCTGCAAGAATCCTTGAGTGAGTTATCTTCTAATTTTGATTTAAATTTACCCATTGCTAAAAAAAAAGAGGTCAGGTCGTGTACAAAACATTCTATTACTAACTTTGTCTCTTATAATTCCTTGTCTCCCTCCTATAGAGCCTTTGTCTTGTCTCTTTCTTTTATGTCTATTCCACAGGATTGGAGGGAAGCTATCACAAATTCAAAATGGAAAGAAGCTATGGTAGAAGAAATAAAAGCTCTCGCTAAAAATGAAACCTCGAAACTAGTTGCTTCTCCAGGCAATAAGCTAGTTGGTTGCAAGTGGGTGCTCACAATAAAACACAAAGCTGATGGTTTGATTGAAAGATAGATTTGTGGCAAAGGGATTCACTCAGAATTATGGAGTTGATTATCAGGAGACATTTGCACCTACTGCAAAAATGAGCACATTCAAAATCTTGCTATCATTTGCAGCTAACTTGGATTGGGATTTGCAACAATTTGATGTGAAAAATGCATTCCTACATGGAGACTTGGAAGAAGTTTATATGGAGATTCCTCCTGGGTTTGATAATGAAAGAAATCAAGGAAAGGTGTGTAGATTAAAGAAAGCCTTGTATGGGTTGAAATAATCTCCCAGAGCTTGGTTTCACAGATTCAACAAAGCCATGATCTTTTTTGGGTATCAACAGAGCAATGCTGATCATACCCTCTTTTTGAGACACTACGAGGGTAAGATCACTCTTCTTATTGTTTATGTTGACGATATAGTGATGACAGGAGATGATAAAGAAGAAATGGCTTGGCTGAAGGAGCTCTTGGCTCAAGAGTTTGAGATCAAGGATCTTGGAAAGTTACAATACTTCTTAGGAATTGAAGTTGCAAGATCAACAAAAGGAATCTTCATTTCTCAGAGGAAATACATGACAGATCTTTCGGAGGAAATTGGTATGTTGGGATGTACACCAGCAGAATCACCCATTGAAAGCAATCATAAGCTACAAGCAAGAACTGAAAAATCAGTTGATAAAGGCAGATATCAAGGATTGGCTGGCAGGCTTAACTATCTTTCTCACACCATACAAGATATTGCTTATTTAGTTAGCTTGGTGAGCCAGTTTATGCATTATCCTAGAGAATCTCATCAGCATGCTGTCTTTTGCATTTTGCAATATTTAAAGTCAGCCCAGGAAAAAGTCTTCTTTTTTCGAAACATAGTCATCTTTGAATTGAAGCCTTTACAAATGCGGATTGAGTTGGATCTCTAGATGACAGAAGATCCACTTCTAGTTATTGCACACTTGTGGGAGGTAATTTGGTCACTTGGAGAAGCAAGAAATAGAGTGTGGTTGCGAGATCAAGTGTAGAAGTAGAATACAGAGCTATGGCTCAAGGTGTCTGTGAACTTTTATGGCTACAGAAGTTGCTAGCAGAGTTGAAGTTGGCTGGAGAAGACAAGCTATCCTTGTATTGTGATAACAAAGCTGTAATCAGTATTGCTCATAATCCTGTTCAACATTAAGCACATCGAAATTGATCGACATTTCATCAAAGAAAAGTTAACTGTATCTTAAGCTTGTCCCACGTAGCGTCGAAAAGATAGCTAGCTGATGTTTTCAAAAAAGGACTCAATAGTTGAGCCTTTCATACCATAGTTTGCAAGTTCAGCATCTGTAATATTTTTGCACCGACTTAAGGGGGAGTGTTGATTATTACATATAATTAAGGGTAGAAGTGTATATATTATATATATATATATACTGTATAGGTTTTCTGTATTTAAACCTAATTGTATTCTTAAGTTTAACGCAAGTGTGATAATAAGATTATCGCTTTCACAAATCTTCATAAAGTAAGAGGAAGTTGTAGTTGTACTATAAAATGACATCGGCACACTTTTTTTTTTCATTTTAGAAGATCCTCAAGGTTTACTACAATGGTATGAGGAGAAGTAGCTTAATTAGAAATGTTGCTGCTACGAGGAATATAAGGGAGAGTGGTGGGAAGAATATAAATCATCCATGTTGCCATTGGTGAAGAGAAGTGATGTCGATAGGAAAATTATAGGAAAAAGAGAACAAAATAGATAGAACCCCATATAAACAGAAAGAAGAAACAGATAGCTCCCAAGGAATAGGAAAGAAGAGGACAAATTCTTAAAGGAAGATATGGTTTCTGGAGATGATAAGATAATTTGGAGAAAGGAGAAATTTATAGGTAGAGTTTTAAATTAGGTTACCATGTGAATTAAGGGAATTGGGTAAATTAAATTAATCCTAATAACCAATGTGCTTATTTATATACTAAGTTATTTGCATACATCATAGTTATACATTTTTTTACACTACCGAACTAAAGTTTGAGGACTGGTTTGCACCTCATCCCATGAAAAAGAAGGATCGATACTTCATGACAAACATAATACCCCCTTAGTTATGATGCAGGTCAAACAGATAGTGTTACTAAAAGGAAGATAAAAAAGAGGAATCACGAAGTTTACTTTTCACGACATGCTCTCTCAGTAGATTCGGCAAAATTATTAAATGCAGAAGCAACACGTCTGAGGAAGATATCATGCCCACTAAAATATTCTCCTTCTCTCTGTGACAATCAAGCAAGTTTAACCATCCAGTTACGCGAAATTTTAAAAGAGGTATAAATAAAGACCAATTACTGGAACCCAACCTGAAGAAGATAGACAGAAATAGGAAGTAATCTCTTCAAAATATGTAAGAGCCTAGATCCCAACTGTGACACAAGAAGAAAACTTGCAAGTTGTGAAGCAGAAGACGGAACATTCAAACATAAAACAGAGAGAAATCATAGGTAAACTACATCACTTGTGATTCCTAAGGCTATTTGCAAGAAAAGTACAAAAGTACTCACACATACACATTCAGTAATTGTGTGAATAATTAAATTCAAAAGAAATCCCACTGTTGAATATGATTTTGCAATCCGATTATGTGACTCAAATGGGTCTTGGAATATTGACCCCAAAAGAAATTATTCTTGTCTGGTGAAAGAAAGTAGATGAAATGGACTATGTGAAAAGCAGACATGATAATTTTCTCTTTTATTTCTTAAAACATTGTCCAGAAAGTGTGGTTTCTTCAACTACAAAGATGGAAGATGCTAAAATGGGGAAAAAAAAAGAAAAGAAAAAGGAATCAGTTCACAAAAAAAGAAAAGAGGGCTAATAAGGGTAGACCATTGGAACATCTATTGAGGAATGTCATCAAAGAAAATATCTGAATCTCTAAGCTGAATTTGCACTTTGTTTTTACTGATGCCACAAAGAAATAATTCCGTATATCAATCAGACTATTTATTTCTATGAATTCATAAATTTTAAGTTTTTTGGATAATCTTAAAAATTTTGATTTTTCTGCAACCATATCTAAGTAGATATCTCTCCAACTTTCATCCAATACACTATTGTGAAGAATCCCAACTAACACGATCTTTCAGTAAAATCTGTCCTTTGGTTGCACAGTAGGCCCCCAAATTACCTAAATTGAAAGACATGGAAACTGTGTCAAAAGGGAAGTACAGGGTTTGCTTGGTCTGGCTCTTGAATCCCATTGGAAGACTTGGTTGGAGATTTATACCACATGAAGCCAATTCCTAAAAGTGCTCAAGAAAGAGAGTACTTTGGTCCAAGTGTTTATGTATGTTTTAAAGAAAATCCATTCGTATAACTGATAAGCAAACTGCATTGCTGCCCATTTAACATGGAAGCTGTACCCCAACTACAGTAATCAACTCGTAATTTTCTAAGTAATAAAAGTTCCAGTTTAAGATTAAAAAAGGAAAATAAAGAAGGTACAGCGGGGGGGAATTGAGGGAAAAAAAAAAAAGAGGGACTCATTCCGAGAGAAAGCATCACTTATACCTGATGAAGAAAAGGTTCAAATGTATCTCGAGCCTTTGAAACAGCTATAACGCATGCTGTCCTGAAAGCCAAATATTAAAAACAACAAAGAACATAGAAAAGAGAAGAAAGAAGTAGGTAGAACTATTTAAAGGCAAATGTTTGGCAAATTGTGAACGTTTGGCAGAACAACATTGATTTAGCAAGAAGATTATGGTTACCTAGAGTAGTTAGTTCCATCATGAATATCTTCAACTCCACATGCATTCACTATTTCTTCCCGAGTGATTTGTGGACATTTGATTCCTCCAACGACAAAACGAAACTCTGCCATGGCACGATGATACTGTGCACCTCCATAAAGGCGCATCCCTGCATTCTACATGCCAAAAAGGACCGATATTTTGAGATGGAAGATAGTTGCCATCTAATAAAATAACCATCAAAAGAAAACATCAAATCTTATGCTGTAAAAGGCAGGTAGAAATCAAAGTTCTATGGTTTCCAATGATTAACTGCAGAGGAGATAAATAATAAGGATTAAATTCCATGAATCAAATTGAATTAAAGGATTTAGGAGATATTTCTGGGAAAATAATCTCTGCCTTATAAGGTCCAGTCAAACATGGAAGCAGTCAGATCTATCCTATTGCCATGCTGATAATTACTTGTAAGTAAACTAAAAAGTAGAAAGATTGAGAAATGAAAAAACTCAATTGTACCGGTACACATTTCTAAAAACAACAGAAACATATTGAACTTTAAACTTGTAGAATTGCCCAAAAAAATTGCAGTTGGTACACCTAAACCATCTAATCTAAAACACGAGAAGGGCCAAAAGAGGAAAAGAACAAGTGAGAAAGAGAAAGAGATTTATGGACCCTATACCAAAATCTAGAGCATAGGAAAACTTTTGTTTTAGTCAATGTTAGAATTTAGGAATTTAGGATAGACTGTGCATTAATACTGTTAACTGTTGTTATGAGCTGCTATTAGCATGTTATCTGTATATATTATTTTAGGTATTAGATTCGACCTTCCACATATATCACATGTAACAGTAGTAGTTTACCATGCAAAAATAGTGATTTCTGAATATTAACATGAGGCAACTAGTCCATATTTCTGAAGTTTTCTTTACCATTTCTCTTAGGCTTAGTTTACAGCAATTAAAACTAATCTGACCTGTTTAACATTTTCTTAACTCCAATTTATGAGATGAGAATTTTGATATAAAATCCTACTTCCAAATGCAGCACTTTCCTCTTGGGACATGAGATGAGTGAAATATTTATGGAACTTACAGGTATTAGCTTGTAGGGGAATTGAAGACCATCAGTACCCACAAACGCTCCTCCATTTGTTCTTTCATCTTGCAGTGTTTCCCCTGAAAAGACGAATGAGAACTATTTTAAGGTTCCTAACACCAAGATAATTGCTAATTTGATGGAAACAAAAAGAATGATGGAGTAACTTTCATGTTTATGAAGCCATAACATTATATTATTTACCAAGCTTTAACATCAACTACTGTAAAGAAATCGAATAATTACCAAACTTATCAGGAGGTGCAACAACTGTCCCTTTCAAGAGCAAGGACAACTGAACAAGCAAATTATATGTCAGCAGTTGCAAATAAACAAGGAAAGTAACCAAGGATTAGGAATCAATGCCATTGTCCCTGTCAACAACTGTCACAAACGCAAGCAGAGAGAGAGAGAGAGACACACACACACACACACCCACACAGAGAGATAGAGAGAGAGAGACTGATGCATGTAAAAACATCAATGGCAGTAATCGAAAGGAACCTTGGTCAAGAATAGATCATGAAATTCTCTCCCTTTCTCCTTCAATTTTGTTTCATCTACATTGCTGTCATCAAAAAGAAAGTGTAAAATAGTCATGAAATCATTCACATACTAAATTTGCATGTACACCATAATATTGTAAGATTAAATCTTATAACCTTAGGACAACTTGATAGTAAAAGAAAATAAAGACCATAAACTTTTATCACATACCTGAGTTCCTTATTTATCTCGTTGAGCTTTCTTGTTGTGCAGCGGTACTCCTTTTCAAGTAGTGGAATGACCAATGGAACATTGTCCATATACCTAACATGATGAAAAAGAGTTTAGAGTTTTATAAAAAAAAAGGTGGGACAAAATCACTCAACCACAAGCTTTGATTTGATGGGACGAAGAGTTGGACTTGAAGGAGTTGAGGTGACTGTAAAGACAAGAAGGACTGAAATTTACTATAGATTTCTTTATTAAATAAGAAATAGTATTAAGTTAGATACATTATCTTAGTTGTTTATGACTTAAAAACTTATTTAAGAATGAAGAATTCTTATTAGAGTACAATTCAACTTTATTTTGGATATTTCAGTTATAAACTAGCATAAAGGTTCCAAAAACTTTTCAAAAACTTTTCCATGTATATGTATTCAACCCTTTCAATAAGAAGATCCTGAATATTTTTTCTATAAACTAGAGTTATTTATTTGAAAATGTGATGCTTTTTTTGAAGAGTGATTCTCCTAATTCCCTACTTTCCATTGCTTGTTTATCTCACAAAAATTTCAGCAATTCTAGCCTGATTTCCAACAATCAAAAACCCTAAAATTCTTGTGAAATCAAACTTAAAATTCCAGCCATATCAAATCCTACAATTACAGCTATTCCAAGGTTGAAACTCCAACGACCTAAGCTGAAATCCTCAACCTAAAACTCAAATTCCAGCAACCACTATTTGATATATCTTCTACTCATCATACGTCATAACAAGCATGTAATTCTAAGATTAGTTATATAATATTGCAGATTGATATGAATGATAACAGTGTAATCAAGGGGAAAAAAAGATAGACGAGCTTATAGGTGGTGTACCTTTTGTGTAGTAATTCTTCCAAAAATGACCTTAGTTTGCTGACACCTATTCTACTTCTTTCTTGTTCTGACAGGGGACGACCTAACTTTTCCTCCAAAGCTGCAACATCTTCTTTCTCTCTCAAGGAGATGGCCTATATGAAAAATGGTAAAATAAAAACTCTAGGAGGTTTAAAATGATGAAGAGAATATTTATCAACAATATAACAATTAAAGGTTAGGGATAACGAATTAAAAAGTTCTAGACCTTTTTAGATTTCTTCACTTTAGTGTCCAACCTTTTATAGTTTTCAATTAAGTATTCGAACTTCTAAAAATTGGACAATTCGATTCAAAAGGTTGCCTCCATTAATATTTTGCTGATGTAATCCACAAAACAATGAAAAGATTGTTAGAGAAGTTACGTGCCTCCTCATCTTCGTAAACATGATTTTTGAGCCTCCTTTGGGAATACATTGGTGATTACGTATTAAAAAATGTAGACACTTGTTTGATACTCGAAAACCATATGGGGAAGAAGATATCACATAGCTCCTTCAAATGTTAAGTCTTTATGTTGCTCTATTAGCCACCTTAGCAAAATATTAATTAAGATAACCTTTTAAGTTGAGTTGTCCAACTTTTAAAAGTTTGGTAATTGAAAATTTTAAAAGAATGGACAACTAAAGGGAAAAATATTTTAAAAATTCAAACTTTGCAATTTAATATCCCTTAAAAGTTTTTTTTTTTTGGAAACTGAAAATAATATTAACGCCTAAAAGGTCTACAAAGTAGATCATGTTCTTTGCACAGATCTAAACTAGAGTTTTAACTTGTATTAACGCCTAAAAGGTATACAAAGTAAATCATGTTCTTTGCACGAATCAAAACTAGAGTTTTAACTTGTATTACACACACAAGGGTAATGCCGAAATACCGGACTACCTTCATTGTTGTAACTACCTTACATTAAGAACTCCCTTTCTAAAGAAAGAAGTAATCTTTTTTCTTACTTTGCACAATAAGTGCCTTTGAATATATACACAAGCCCTAGCTTAATTTAGGTAACTAAAATATTTCCTATTTACAGCAATTTCCGCTATTTACAGCAATTTCCTAAAGTAAATATCCATAATGTCCTCTTATTTCCTATTTCATGATTAGGAAATGATTTCTCCTAAATCACTGTTTTGATTTTCATCATTCCCCCTTAAGCTGGGAGGTGCATAGATGTCTTGCATTCCCAGCTTACTTATAACATCTTGAAATTGTGCATTGCCAACCCCTTAGTCAATACATTTGCCATCTATTTGGCAGTGGGAACATAAGTGGTGCAAATAAGCCCACTTTCCTTTTTTTTTTTTTATGAAGTGCCTCTCAATCTCAATGTGTTTAGTTATGTCACGCTATACCGGGTTGTGAGCAATACTAATAGCTGACTTATGATCACAGTATAGCTTCATAGGTCCTTGCCACCTAACTTTCAAATCATTCAGGATGATACGGATCCACAAGAGCTCACATATACCGTGAGCCATAGCTCTAAACTCTGCCTCAGCACTTGATATAGCCATAACTAATTGCTTCTTACTTCTCCAAGTGATAAGACTACCCAAAAACATAAGTGCAGTACCCAACGGTTGACCTTCTATCAATGCTTGAACCTGCCCAACCTGTATCTGTATAAGCTTCAACTGTTTTATTGCCATTTTTCTTAAACATTATCCCTCTGCAGGGGTAGTTTTAAGATACCTCAATACCCTATACAACGCTTGAAGATGGACATTTTTAGGGTCATGTATGAACTGATTAATTACACTTACTGCATATGCTATGTTAGGCCTGATATATGACAAATAAATTAGTCTTCTGTGAATAAGAGTTGTGTTGCTCTATATTATATTTCTTAAGAGATTGTAGTACATATATACATCAATAGGAATACCGAATAGGATAAAGTATCTATACAAATACAGGAGATAATTCTACGATAATGTTTATCCCTAAGATAATTCTATCTAATATAATCTGATTACAATCAGATTATCACAATATTATGTGATAATACTGTATCTGGACCACACTCCCTCTCAAATTGGATCATAGATATCAATCATGTCTAGCTTGCTAGTACATTCTTCAAATACTTGTGTTTGAAGTCCTTTGGTAAACACATTTGTTGTCTGCTTCTTAGTTGGTACATAAGTTAGGCATATTGTCCCATCTTCTATCTTTTCCTTGATAAAATGTCGATCAACTTCAACATGCTTTGTTCTCTCATGGTGGACTAGATTGTGTTTCATGTTTAAGGCTGCCTTGTTATCACATTAATAATGCTTATAGGTGACTCAAAAATGATTTCCAATTATGTCAGCACTCTTTTTAACCAGAGACTTTCACAAATCCCTTTTGCAACTGCTCTAAGTTCAGCTTCTGCACTACTCTTGGCTACCAACTTTTGCTTCTTACTTTGCCACGTGACCAAATTTTCCCACACGAAAGTACAATATCCAGTGGTTGAATTTCTATCCTCTTCAAAACTTGCTCAATTTGAATCAGTATATATTTCAATTGTTCTTTGATCTCCCTTTTTTAATAATAATCCTTTCCCAGGAGTACCCTTTAAATACCGTAAGATCTTATAAATTGCCTCAAAATGCTTACTCTTCGGTGCATGCATGTAGCGACTTACAACACTCATGGCAAAAGCAATATCTGGTCTAGTATGAGACAAGTAAAGTAGCCTTCTCACTGGTGTTTGGTATTCTTCACGGTTAACCAGTTTATCTTCTTCATCTTCAAACTTTGTACTTTCAATGGGGGGTGGTGCTTGGTTTACATCCTAACATTCCTGTCTCCTTCAAGAGATCAAGAATGTACTTCCTTTGTGAGATGTAGATCCCTTTTTTTGATCTAGCTACTTCCATGCCTAGGAAATACTTCATTTCTCCTAAGTCTTTAACTTCAAATTCTTTCCTCAAAACTAACTTGAGTCTTGTAATTTCCTCTACATCATCACCAATTACGACAATATCATCTACATACACAATCAAATTGTCTTCTTACCTTCTCTAATTCTGAAGAACATTATATGATCCGACTGAACTTGTGTGTATCCTTCTATTTTTGGGACTTTGGCAAATCTTTCAAACCAAGCTCGTGGTAATTGTTTTAGCCCATATAGGGATTTTCTAAGTCTGCATACTCTGTTTCCTCCTTCCTTATCAAACCCTGGAGGAAGTTTCATATATACTTCCTTTAGTTTGCCATTCAAGAAGGCATTTTTAATATCAAGTTGTTGAAGGCGCCAATCGAAGTTAGCAGCTACAGAGAGCAATAGTTTGATAGTTTTTAGTTTGACCACAGGTTCAAATGTCTCCTTGTAGTCCATCCCATAGGTCTGAGTATAGCCCTTTGCTACCAATCTCGCTTTATACCTCTTAATGGAACCATCAACCCTGTATTTGATTGTGAATATCCACCTACACCCCACGGGTTTCTTCCCTTTTGGTAGATCAACTTCTTCCCACATTTTATTTTTTCCAAGTGCTCTTATTTCTTCAAAAACTGATTCTCTCCATTCTGGAACTTTAAGAGTTTCTTGGATATTATTGGGAATGTCAATTTTGTCCAGATTAGCAATAAATGCTTTATATTGAGAAGATAGAGCATCATAAGAGGCAAAACTCTCAATCGGGTGCACGGTACATGATCTAGATTTCTTCCGTAAAGCAATTGGTTAATAATAGAACTTTGAAGCTCAAGGATGACAAACCAAAACATACATTGATGAGAATAGTAATGGCATGTCCAAGTTATCAATGTTAAACCTAACAGGTTGAAGAGAGAGAAGATGATGGTAAGCATTAGACTGTTCTTTGAGATATTTTAAGTCTCCTATTCAATTTCCAGATCAAGAAGCCTCAATTCTAATGTCTTTATTTTGTAGAGAACACATGTTTTTCAAGAAGAGAATTAATAACGTAGTGTGAAAATATCAAAATGCTATCTTGTTAGGTCCTACAATATAGCTCCTGATGTCAACATACCAACTAAAAACAACAAGTAAGAGTTACACCAACATTTCAAACACCACACATGGAAAAGTACAACTAGAACAAAATGGAAAGGGACTACTAGCTTCCTAAAATAATAATTGTCCTGATGATTCTCGATTAATAATTACTAGCATTAATATATGAAATGAAAGCCAAAAGAAATAATAGCTTTGGGAGTGGGAATACTAAACCTGCTTGAACTCATCGTTTGATTGGTAAACTGAATCATGATCTGAACCAACCCTTCCAGAAGGCACTGATGTAAAAAAAGGGGACCCACCGAACATGAAGCCATCAAGCGTTTGGGTAGGTGGTGTAAGGAAAACTTCAACATCAGAGGAGCGAGCAAACTGAGGTATCCTTGTATCAAGCTTAGTTGAGACAATTACGGTCCTTGAAAGCTCAGGATCAAGCTATAAAAAACTAAGATATTAAGTTTAGTCTTTTGCAAGAAGTGGAAAATATTAAGAACAATCGATTTTCCTATAAAAAGGGGAATATCAAAACAAAAATATTCATTTTAGCTGACAGTAGTTTACATGTAATTACATTCTATAATCCTGTATTCTACCCTCAAAACCAAAGTTCAAAATGCAAATTGATTTGGTAGCTCCAATATTTTTGTTTGTCCATAGGGAATTAGAACTTTGATTCCTTAACCAATTCCAAGAATTGAAATGTAGATTATGAATAATAAATTCTATTTTAGCTTATTCGAAATGCACTTCCAAATCCACTATTAAGATCCAAATGCAGCCTTTGAAAATAATTTGGGAGTAGATATTTGGCAGAAGATCCCTGTGCTTAAAATTCAATTTCATCACCCAATAATTACTCAACGATATAAGTCTTTCCACTTTACTCTCCACAATTCCCGCTGGAAAGCACGGGGTTCAGATCATGATTCAATTTATAGATTTTAACTGTTATCCCTATTTACACCTTTTATCATACCCAATAATTGGCATGAGTTTACTCCCGGCAAGGATTACTCAACAGTAGAAAAACTGCTACTCTATTGATAAAGGTTTAAACATCAGACAAAGCAAATGAAATGCATTTAGATGACCGAAAGGATGCATACTTGCATTACCACCCTTCTTGTAGTTGCATTACTCCAGTCACTACAATCTTCAAGACATAAGATAATAAACTCTTTATGTTGCATCTTAGCTCGCACCAGAGACTCCACTGCTCGGGCCTGAGTCTGAATAAACACAAAAGCAAGCACCAGTACGATTACCAAGAGATAAGTCAATTTTGTATGCTACTTAATCTATCTTTCCAGACCTGTAGCCCTTGATTTTTTCGACCAGGTGCTGGAGCAATTAGTCCAGGAGTGTCTATAATTGTAAGGTTGGGACAGTACTTGTATTCCACTTTCAAAATTATTTCCTTAGCTGAAAACTGACACGACTCACGCTCCAATCTCAAGTTCTCTGATTCAATATACGCCTGAAGAAATTCACACAGAAAAACCACAAGCATATGATTGCACATTGCAGAATTTAAGAATTCCCCAGATAAAAATGCAACGTGAAAAAAAGATTTGGCTGCCTGAGTTTCGTGGAGAGACTTGTGTTGGGAAAGAGAAGGGTCGTCCTCGGAGATGAGATGGCAGACGGGAACGTCACAGTGAGGATCATACTTCATATGAAGAGTAATGGGGCGGCGCGTTTTGGTGCCACCGCCAACATGGTTGAATTGGAAGCCCATGAGAGCCTCTACCAAAGCGCTCTTGCCGTCAGTCTGGTGGCCCACCACCAGAATGGCCGGTGCGTCAAAAGGGGTTTGGAGCTCTTGAGCCAAACCATGAAGTTCGTTGTAGGCTTCGTAGAGGCTCCACTGCTCCTGCATTGCTCTGCTACTTTCTCTTCTTTGTTTGTGATTTCCTCTGGGTATTACTGAGTGAAGGATCCTTCGGTTATCCGATTATCTTTACTTTTACTGTTCATTTCTTTATTATATATTTATTTTTTTTATTTAGCCTAATGTTTGGATAGACTTCAACCATTGTCATGTACTCTATCTAGTTCGATTTATAGCATTTGAGTTAATGTTGGAAAATAAAATATCTAAATTTTAATGAAAAATAATGGAATTTAAATTATCATTTTTAAAGATAGTATGTGATTATTATTTATAATTAGATTAATTTATATTTAATTTAATATATTACAGATATGACTTTTAAGTATATTTTCATATTTGAAATGATATATTTTTTGAGAAAAATATTTGAAATAATATATTTGAAGGATAGAGATTGGAAAAAAACTTTTACTAACCTTAAGATATATGACATTTATAATTTTAGTTATAATAATAAATTTTATATATATATAAGAGATAGTTACTTTTTGATCGTAAAATATGTTTACAAATAGCTACATTAAATATAAATTATCTTTATATGATTTTTAATATGATAAAGAAAATTAAGAAAATTAGACAAGAACTATCCAAGTCTTTTACACCAACTTCACTAAAAAATAAAATCAAAAAAATTATAATAGAAATTAGTAATGAGAACTCAAAACAAAAAGATTAATTTTTTCCTTTTCATTTTTAGGATACATACAATTTGAATTTTTATTAGAATTAAGAAGAAATACGGTATATTTTGCCTTTCTAAATGGTCGTATAAGAAGTTTTTTTGTTGTTGAGATAGGGTGCATTGATTATTTATATTGAGTTTTAAACTTCAAGGTATATTTCAAGAAGCTTTAGTAAAAGGGAAAGTTTATAGACTTTATTGGAATTGAAGTGGTTTACTAAATGAAGATGTTTTGACTCTTGCATGCCCAAGAATTCTTTGAAATTATTTAAGTCCAGGACTCAACCTAAAACCTTTTGTTCCATAAAGATCTTCGCCTTCTAATCAACTATATAAGCTTTCCAACTAATGTTGAATAACCATTAGAGGTTATACCCTAAACAACTGCATTCTTATGAACCAGTCTATTGGAGGCATCTTATAGTCTCTCCTCAAATTTATATCCTCTGACAATAAATATGCAAGCTCATGTCACCTCCATTGTTGCACATCATCAACAAATTGAGCCACAGTCTTTTTCACATCTTAGGGTTCACATCATCTTAGGTATCACACCTAATGCTTCATGGACAAGTAAATGTAGCACCTCCTTACCGTAGGGTACACATCGGGACGCCCGCAGGTCACTCCGACACGTAACCCACGATAAAAGTACACTACCGAGCAAACCCACTAAAATCCA
>JANKYF010000005.1:28248934-28262003 GCA_029829435.1 Erythroxylum hondense | reverse complement strand
CTCATTATTGTTCCAATCTTATTTTAGTTTATTTAGTTTAATTTTTAATTAAATCTACAATCTACTTCGACAGCTAGATAATAGGAAAAGGATAATTATTAGTACCTACAATCCTCGTATAACCGACCTATACTTTCTTGTACTAATTACACCTTTACCATACACTTATAGTGCAAAATTGATAAAATTCTTATAAGTTTAGAATAAATCAATCAATATAGTATCCTAAAAATTTAAATTTAATAAATTGAGACGTAATCTTGATGCATTCGTGTGCAAGAAAATAAATGCAACATTCATAATCAAAGGTATAAAGACATTTGAAGCATGACCAAATAACCAAGTGAAAAGAGAAACGTGGTTTAATGGAGGAGAGGGAAATCGATTAATGAGATAAAAGATGGTGGAGAGGTTTTCAAACCAAAAATGAGAGCACAAAAGACTAATAAAAGATTTTAAACAACCTTAAGAAGGTGATGTTTGCTGCTTTCGCTAATCTCATTTTTTATGTGGAGTTGAAGGGCATGACTTTTTTTAGAGATGATCCCATTATTTTTTTAGGAATTCCTAAAATAAATGAGACGTGTAGTCATGCCTATTTTCATAATAAAGTAATTTCATATTGATAGATTATTAACATATGCCTAGAAAATCTTGAAAATAAAAATTACTTCAACTTTAGAATGCAGAAAATATTCGTAAGAAATGACTATAAGCATCATAAAAATGACTACTTTATAATTAGGACGAGAAGTAATTGGTAATTTACGCTATGACTCTTTATTCCCTAGAAAACCAACGTGTAACAAATCATGAAGCGCATTAGAATTGGGATGTTTGTGCCATACTAAGTAATTAACAAAAGTATAAGGACACGTGACAAAAAGCAAACATGTAGATAATGGAAGTTGGAGAGGAAAAAGAAGTCCTACTTTAGGCCCCTTTGCAATCATTTCCTCTTATTGCTGATCTTGTACAGGACAACTACAAGTATTATCGACCTGACTGACAAAAATGAAATATAATGACAAAATTAGAAGAAACAATGACTAGTTAAAGAAGAAGAAATATCTCCATTAGCTTTTATGGGTAAATGATTTTCATCAAGAGTGTGGATTCTTGAAAATTCCAAGATACTTTTAAGTAAGGAAATTTGTATTATTTGTCACATAAATGGAAGCCCCAAAATCAAAGTACAAAGTGGAAGATGTAGAAAAAGCTCATAAATAACAATTTGTGTAATCATTTTATTAGTCACCAATTAAACAGGCGTAGGAGCAATTTGAAGTGACTAGAAAATCATTAGCACTAGAACCTACCGATTATTTGCTATAAAGACATTGAATAGTGCTCATGTCCCTTGCTTTTGAGTTACTTTATGCTATATAAGCCACATGAATCAAAGTGGATCTTTGTTGCTCCACGGTAATTTCAATGCGAAGACATTTCTCCTCACAAAACCTATCATTGAAACTTTTACATTGAAAGGGGACATGATCTCGACACATAAATTGGATATGGTGCCTTCGAATTCAAATATTAGGTTCATAAGAGAGTAATCCCTTTTAGTATCTTCATGAACATACTGAACAAATTTAAGTCCTTTAGGACGCAACATAGCATAAATAATGTACTTACATACAACCCAAAGATTGATGAAACCAGAACAGAATTCAAAAATAAAGAGACTTTAACGTTAGAGAATGGCTAATTCATGTTAAAGTCATGACTGTAAAGCCTTTTCAAAGAAGCCACATCTCGATTATAGCCTGGAAGGATCAAAGATTCAAGATGATGGTGCTGTTCTGTCTTCACTGCTAGTTTATACAAATGCATGCGTATGTACAGGAATAATGAAAACCAAGATATACGATTGAAATATGAGCAAGTGTGGCCATAAAAGCCATTCCATCGAGACGACTTCAATTGGCTCCCGCTTGCCAGAGGCAGAGGGATAAATAGAGAGAACCTAACAACAGCTTTAGTCCAGGATTATCAACTTATTTGCCAAACTATATAAATATAAATATATATAAGTAAAATATATCAGAATGATGTACGCCAAAAAAGTGTCAGATTATGGAAGCGTGGGTAAAAATGGTTACTATTAAGATTAAAAGAAAAGGCAATTTCAGATTACAACAACGATAGCTTACGAGTCCTGACATGCTGTCCAAGGACAAAAGGGCTTATTATCTCACAAATACTCCTCATGTATTCTATACGTATCCTCTAACAAAGGACTTCCACTGTATCAGTAATTCATTCATCCCAGTACGAAGTCAGATGGTTTACTTGTACAATTGATATATACGCACTGTTTGTAGCTTATCGGCTAACAAGCCAACCTGGTTTGAATAAAGCATCTTGGTTGAAGTCACGGCCAGTAACGGAGGTAGAATCACCAAGGCGACGGAAGCACTGCAGAAACAGACCCAAAAAAAGAACATGTTTGAGAAACAAGCATTTGTCCAAATGGATACAGCCTATGGGATGAGATCTTTGTTAGTTGTAACCAGACCACCTTTGACTACACTTCAGCAACACTAACCAAAAATCCTAACAATTTGCACTATGGTAGGATAGAAATTGACAAATGGTAAACATGGTCCGGCTTTATTGATCTCAAAATATCCAATCAAACAAAACCATATAATTAAATTTTATTCAAAACCACACACTAAACCAACTCAACCTTGAAAACCAACCAAACTGGCATTTTTGGCTTGGTTTAGGCACTTTCAAATTGGTTAGGACCTTGACCATACAAAAGAAAAAAAATTTGATGAATCCTACCATATATACAAGTTTTAATACATATTTTGAGTTAAAAGAGAAGTAACATAAGAAATGAGCTTGAAATCACTAGTTAATAAGTGATAGAATTGCTTTCAACAAATTTGGAATTTTAATTACATCTAACCACACATGACGAAGAAATTTAGAAATTCACTCATATATGAGTGACGGAGTAGCCATTACACTAGGCCTTGGTCTTGGGTATTAATCTCACATAGAATTGGATCAGGGATACAAGAGGTTTACCCCTAACATACAACCCTAAATTCCTTCTCGACAATTAAAAGAAATCAATTGTCAAAATTGAAACCATTAGCAGTGACTAACGTTATTTGAAAATTAACTGTTCACAATCTAAAGCAAAGAAGCAGATACAAAACGAACTTAAAGGATCCACTAAACAAATTCCACCATTAAATTATAGTATTTTTCACAAGTAAATAACAGAGGTGCAACCATATCACCGAACTACTTCTGGTTTAGGATGTCAATTTGGTAGGTCTTCACGTTATTGCACGAGGACTCCTTAAGATATTAAAATTGAAAATAACTCGAGGCACTAAAATCTCATATTCAACTCTAATGTCAGGATTGAGTGTTGGTAAGGTTATTGGACCCTTTTACCACAAAAGAAGAATAATGTATATCTCATTATTTTCATAATCATCTTTCTGCACAATCTGCTGAGGATGTTACTGCTGCTCCAAAATCTACTTTTTTATAAAGTGAAAAAAGTGCAATATCGAGACCTCACTTGTCCAAGTGCAATACAGCAGTATGCCATACTAAACAAAAAAAGTTGAGTAATATTTCATGAAAATTTCTATGATAGGAATTTAAGAACTACAAGAAGAATTATAAGGAACTTTAATAACAACCAACCTTATAGCAGACAACAGTATCGTCTGGATACATTGCAAACAGTTTTGTCCCAAGGCGGGCATGACATGAGTCACAGAGGCTTTCATCATTTATCTGCACGTGCCTAGACCTTTCCTCCAATCTTGCAAGTCTTGCATCAATGTCAATAGCTTGGGATAAATTACGAACAATCTGAAAATGTTAAAACACAGCTCAATATTGCAATTGCAGTGTGGTAAGGCCAAAACAAGAAGCACTAACAGCTCAAAAATGCAATCAAGGGCTAAAGACAAGGCTGGGACAGAGATGATTTTCTCTTGAAGGATGCACGGGTATACCGTCCAATTAGGTGAACAAAATCACCAGATATCCGTTCTCTTCAAGATCATAAACCAATATTGATTATGACGTGCAGAGAATAAAGGACAGACATTGATATTGGCACAGAAAGTGGTCTTTGTAATTCCACCATTAAAGAGAGGGAGGTATGAAGTACTATAAAAGAGGAAACAAAACAGATTATTATGTTTCATTTATGGATAATTAACTGTAAGATGTATTGGCAAGTACTCTAATTGTCCAAAACACTTGTTAATCTAACAATGATACCGTTCTTGAAGTATCAGAATACACGCCAAGGGGATATCATATAGAGATTTTATTTTTCCTGCAAGGGATTCCTCAGGTATATGAAGAAAGACACATACAGACTTCTGCATTTAAGTATGACTGATTCTGACGCTACCAAGAAATGACACTAAAACTCTATATCCTCAGAAGGTTCTCTACAATTTGAATATTTCATTTGGTAATAACTGTAATCGATATTGATTTATTGTTTATTTATCCACAACATTTAAATGAGCATTACCACAAATGATAGGCATAGGAAGATCCTCCACGTAGATTTTACAATTCCAAGTCAGAGAACTTACTTGTCCTTGTCGGTAGTGGTGAAGTCGAGCTCTCAACATTCTTAATATTGTATCTGAAGCAAGTTGGAGGGGCATATCTGGAGACAATGTCTGTGACAAGAAAATTCCGAACAAGAACTCTTGAAGTAAAAAAAGAGCAGCGCCATAAGGAAACAACCATATATACAATTTTACAAGGATTATTTGATTACACCCATTTACATTACAGAAATTACAAGTAGCCGTATTTCAACTACAGCAATGACCCTTTCCAACCACACCTCTTCTCAACGCCTCACTCGAAAAGATGAAAGGATTAGAAGAGATGGAATATTTGAAAAACAAACACCCCTATATTATCCCAGAAGAATATTCTGTAAAGCACAACAGCAATATTTATGTTGTGTACCTAAGATGTCCCTAGCACATGACCAGATGAACAAATTCCTAAAACCTACTTCCTAAATATAGACACCAAAATAATTGTAATAGAAGAATCATTAGGTGAAACTAAGAAATCGATCAGATAAACCAATTCAGAAACCCCACTTCCTAAACTTATTCGATCATATAAATGTAACAAAAGCAAAATAACAAAACTACAAAAACAATTGCAGGACATGAAGATAAAGTACAAGTTGGAAATTCCTCAATCCAAATCTAAAATTCTTCTGACGTTCTTTCAACCAAGAGGACTTCAAACAACAAGCATCACTTAGGGGAATTTACTTTATTTTACATCTCAACTTTACATCTCCAAGTAATTACCCTTTAACAAAATACAAAAGAGCATGTTAATCCACAGGGATTGAAATAAAAAAAATTTCTAGTTGGAAAAGGGGCATTCAGAGCTTGAAAAATAAAAACTTCTCAAAGTTAGAATATGAGCATCTAATGTTGCAAAATAACATTTTCTTTTACTTTCCATCTCAACTTTCCTTTCTAAAGTCTCCAATTTTACAATTATTTGAACAAACTAGGATGCTCATTTGCATGAAACAAAGAGAAAGAGAGATTGGGCCAATTTAATACCTCTAAAACTTGCAAGGGATCAAGCATTTCTCCATGGTTATGGAGCAGACGAACAGCAGCTTTAAACATGGGTTCTTTCCCGTTTTGAGGATCCAGATACATATCAAGTAATCTGAAGAGATTATAACCCATATTCATACAAGAAAACATTAGACACAGAATGCCTACAAGTTAGCATCCTTGGTCCCATTAAGCAAGTTAGATTTAATAACAAATGCAAAAATAAAAGTTTAAAGAGGGAAGTGGATAACACTAACCGCATATAAGCATCTGGTCTGCCAAGCTCAGCACAATATTGCTCTGCTGCTTCACTATCTTCCAGCTTCCTGAGAGTATATCATGCATTACTCCAAAATCTCATATTGATAACTGCTAAAACCCTACGGTTTACTTCTATTTCATGTGCCAAGGAAGACAGTGGTGCAGGAGGAAGTGTGGAGAAGATAGGAGATTGGGAGGGGGTGTGACAAAGGGATGAGATGCAATAAATAGTAACTTCATGTTTGTGACAAAAAAATATGAGTATATGAAAGAGTAACAGGCATACTCATTAAACACGTCAAATTGCAGAGTTGGATAAGAGACTAATACTTTCTCGGTCCAGTATGACTTATAAAAATTCCAGCATGCACAGAAAAGTATTTTAAGGAACGTCCGCATGAAATGTTAACTTTTTAGTGCTGATTATTCCAAAAATAACATGAAGCTTACAGGGCCAAAATTTGGAGCACCAATGTCTCTCGCCCTAACTTCCTGTAAAGAATAGCCTGTGAAAGTTTCAAAACTTCCGTAAGAGTTACTGATGCAGAACATATGAAATTCACAAATATGCAGTATCAAGGACCTAAACAGTAGCTCCATGCTATTTACAGGCAGGATAACAAAACCATCAGAAATGATAGCTATGATTCACCTTTTCCAACCACAATTCTGACTCCTCAATCAATTCAAGCACCTCTTCAGCATCATATAAATCTGATGAAAGTAAAAATATCTGCAGCCTTTCTCGTACAGGACTTTGGAAGATTGAATTTTTGTCAGAACCAATATATTGTTCTTCCTCTAGCCTTCCACTTTCAGGATTCAGTAACGTGCTATCCTCTTCAAATGTTCCTAATGACGACTTAGCAAGCAAGAGAGCATATTGTGTATGTAACTCAGTATCAGCACAATCTTGATCTTCAATCAACCACTGGAGATACCTGCAAGAGAAGCCTGAGCTAATAACATTGCTATGAGGAACAGGATTAAAAATAAACATATGACCAAAGAGAAGTTTAGCAAATATAAAGACATCTACATCAAAAGGTTGTACCTGAAAAGAACAAATTAAGAAATTCATCATAATAGATCAAAAACAAAATTTACATATAACCGGCAGCTGTGAAGGTCTCGTGAGAACAATGATAGAAATTATCCAATCCCACAGGATTGTTCATGGAACTACTATTGATAAAGTCAAGGATTGATCTGCTTTATTTTGTTTATTATGCTGATCTCATAAGTTAAATGAAGCTTCCTGGTAAAATGCAAGAAGCTGTATTTGAGCTGCATGGATCTGTGCAGAAACAACAAGTGATTTCATATTAAGCAAAACCTTTAAAAATATGGAAACAGTCAGCAAGATTCCTCTGAAAACTTGAGACAAGTCAAGATTATGCAGACATGCAGTAAACCCTTACTTGGCAATGATTATGAAGTAAAAATTTAGACTTTGTTAGCAAGAAGAAGATTAAAAAAAATAGATTTCCTGCAGCATTTAATATGCACCAGAGTTTTTCAGACTTTAGAGAACCAAGGAAAGAAGTGCAACTGGAATCAAGAATCATGCATCCCAATACACATTTGGACAAAGGTACATGGACAGAAAATAGTTGCAAAGAAAACAATCGATTAACCACTATATTCCTTTGGATAATTAGAGCATATCAATCCAATCTGCTATTGTGAACCTAGCAAAGCTATTAACCAAGCACCCACCTACACTAATTTAAAGCATGGGAGCAGCATTAAGCATAGCCCACCAAAGTAGAAATTTTTCTTTTTCCAAATTCGAGGGTAGTAGAAAGATAGTTGATGCATGATTCCTCAACAAAAGGAATGCTCTCCACACATCAAATGGGCCACTAAACAATTATTTGTACCTTGGAAGTTAAAAAGTTTTTAGGGAACAAAATTGGTTCACATGATACAGAGGTACCATAGTTATTCACATGAAAAATATTCAGAAGGAATCCAGGAAGCTATATTCTGGTAATATGTTTCTTCTCCACATTCTTTGTAGTCTATGATATGACCATGAGCTGCAAAGAAAACATAAATCTTCTCCATTTGAATGTTTACACAGCTCAGAAAATGAGCTCTATTGTCTTAGCAACACCACTTCCTTTTCAAAGTCAAAATCACCATTTAAAAGAATTTCAGCAAGAACTTTTAGAATTCATGAACAACTGCAGGATGGTTAGAAAAGCATACAGACAACATTTGCAAAATGCCTAACGTAAAACTTCAACCATGCTATCAGTTTCAACCACTTTCTTCATAATAAACAATGTGGATTGCAAGCCAAATGAATAGCAGAAGCAACCAAAAATGCATAAAGCCACAGCAAAAGATGTGTTGACGGCAAACCTTTGAAGAATTTCAACTTTCTTCCGGTCGATGGTAGCAATTACTTCATCTGCAATGAGAAAATAGGAAGACCACTGTGAACTTAAATTAAGTATTCCTAGAATAACAAATTATAATGAAGAATAGGCATAACTTTACCAGTTTCAGAATCTAGTTAAACTGCGTCCATGCCAAAGCAGCATTTCAAGATATTAAACATACAGTTGACAATAAAAATCGAGGTGCTTAAACTAACAAAAAAATAAAGTCAAGAATTGGAACTCTCTAAAAAGTAGTCAAACCACTCAAGCCCCAAAATCTACGAGAAATCTATATGTTCGGTTATAGGCCTAAGTTCACAAGAAAAAGCACTAGTATAAAGAGTCCCTATTTATTGGGATGGTACATATAGAATAGTAACAATACTTCTAAGTAGGACATCTATTGCATTCCATCATAAGAATATACACAATATTTTCAATGTGAAACATTGAATGTCTAAAATTTCAACACTCCCCCTTAAGTTGATAAGTGGGTATTTTTAAAAAAAATGCATATGAATTATTGGAACAGTTGAAGTCTTTATTGAACAGGAAGACTTTTAAAATGAATATTTTTTTCTTTTTTTTCTCTTTTGTATTTAAGATGACATTCTTTGTTGTTTTTATCACACTACAATAAAGCACACAATTTGGAAAAATCTTTTGTGTGCAGCCAAGCCACTGTCAAAGCAAGGAGCCTGTGACAAAGACAAGTCAAACTGAAACAGAAACTTCCTATGACGAAATCTAATGAGGCTGGAATGACGGAAGGCATCAGTGAATCAGGGAAAGTTGACCACCTTAGTCAACTACTTGTGGAGAAAAGCGGGTGAGTGCTGCAGAAACAGCTGGCAAGGATAAGATTGTGGCAAAGGAAAGTAAAGTAGAGACAAGATTCAGGCCATCAGAAAGGGAGGATGAGCTTGCCAGAAAAAAAGAAGAGATATTTGACAGCAATGCCAGTTAAAAACAAAGAGGAGAAATGGCATTCAATTTTCCTGAAAAGAAGGACGTAGAAATAAGGGGCTCATAAAAAATGGATAGATTCAAAGACAAGTATTGTTGGAAGATAGATGCTGAAAAGAAGAGTTCAAGAGAACAGGAGGGGTACCTATTGCAGTAAAGACCTAGCGAGTGGGTAAAGTACATGATCAGAATGGCTCTGATCCACATAAGCAAACTCGTACCCAAAAGTTTAAGCTGACGGGTGAGGCTCATGAATAGATCATTAAATTATTCTACCATGCCTCCTCACCTGTAGGGTGAACAAATACAGCACATCATAAATCCACAAAATATCAAAGTGGCATAATCTGGACTTAAGACCTCTTTGTCACATGAGGATCTAGTAAACCATGTGGTAAGTAGAAGGAAAAACAAAAAAATAATTATTTTTACATGGTTCAGCTATAAATTCTACATTTACGAATGCAACGTCACTAGGGCTACATCTTATTAGGATTGTGTCTGCCTTACAGAATATAAAAAGCCTCTATTTACATGGATAGGACATATACAGTCAAATTGTTTTTAAGTAGAATATCTACAATCATCAATTATAACAAGATATATATAATAGTTCCAATATCAAATATTTGAACGCATAAACATAAATAAATAAGACAATCACGCTAATGATCTATATCCTGATCAATCATTCAACCAACACAACAGGACTGCATGCTTCAAGATTTAAGTAATAATTAGTAGCCAAAACAAGGTCACAAATTTATCAACAGAAAAAAAAATTGCAACAATGGAAGCTAATACACAAGAGTTAGAGAAAGCAATATATCCCTCATGGAACACTGTAATTGATTCAATATCGTTATTGTGAAAACTGAGATAATGGAAGACAAGAAATATACCAAAAGGCAAAGCAAACATGAAGTGACTTAAAAAGTATCACCAAACGAATCAAAATTCATGCACTTTCAAAGTATCTCCAAAATTTGGCCTACCAGGTGAAAGGTGATTTATTCTTTTATCTGATGTCAAAATCTGGACCGCAAGCACTGGGTTAATATCTGCGATCTAGTTGGCCGCATTAATACAAATCAGCATTTAGCAACATTCTGGTGCAAAAATTTAAATCAAATAATACGTACCCATCCAAGATGTTGCAGGACTAACTCCTGATCGGAAGACACCTCAAGAATTTTTGTTGCCTCAGTTGCAACAATCTCTCTACCAGAAAGAATATTCACACTGCAATCCTGTAAATCATCCTGTAGAGAAGGGTCCTTCCACAGCCCAGAAGAATAATTCCTTGCCAAAATACGCCAAACGCCAAGAGCCTTCGAGCTCATCCCTTTACTTGCATATAAGAAGGCAAGTGTCCTTAAATGCCCAGAGTCATCTAACAGAGTCTCCAACTCCTCCTGCACTGCCCATGCAAGTTGCACAGTCATCCTTCAAGCAAGCTCCTGACAACAGCCCCTCTGTCTTGCAATGCATTGGAATACTAAGATTCCACGCTTTACATTTACTCACTATAAGCCTATGTCTAATGAATAACATCATATCACAAGAAAACTTAATGCTTCTAAATTGTCAACACCATCGGATGGCCCCATTCAAGTTCCTTGAATGCATTGTCTATTATACACAAGATAATGCAAGACTAGAACTATCAATTTTTTAAGAATTTAACAGAATTTGTTGAGAATAAAGATTCCATCCTAACACTTTCTCCTCTTTCATTCGGTTTTCCTTTTCCTATCCATCTGACTGCAGCTAAATCCATAAAACCCTACTAGTGCAGCAGTGTAAAAAATAAATAAAATCCATTGATTCAAGAAAAAACATAAGATGAATATTCTATTAGAGACCAAGTGAGGGGATAAAAGTATTTCTACTGGAATAAACGATGACCTACATTCTACAACCACCAACATTGGTTGGACAACAATGGTGCTGCCAAAATAATAAAATACACAAGAAAGAATCATTTAAACCAGTTTGCTCCATGATATCCCTACTTTTTATCACTATTTTCCACTAACTTTTTCTCATTCATTTCTATCAGTGGCATTAAATGTTTGTTTAACTACAGAAACTACAAACAACTCATAAAATGCAAAAACTAAGAGCATGTTAACCAGGAGAATAATATGCAATAGATAACAAAAAACTTCTAATATTGTCACTAAATATTGAATAGTTGCAATCAACTTGTAAAGTCTTTCTTTCTCAATCATAGCCTGACCTTACCCATCATTATAATTACAGAAAAATAGACTCGCCTAAGCATTTTCTTCATTTTTCTGGTGAATGGGAAAACCAATCCCATTTCTAATGAATGTAACAGATTCTTTTCAGTTTCTTTCATCTAGCCAATTAGAACCTTGTTTAACAATAAATTTGATCATAAGTTTAGCCTAAAGAACAAGGACATTGACTGAAGCATAGTGTCACACCCATCTCCCAAGACAATAATGTGTATGGAGCATGAACTTTCTTTTAAAAAGAAATACCAGGTTTGACAGAGCAAAAAGGAAAACAGAACATACCACAATACAACTATTTGCTGAAGATGCAAGCTTCTCCATGTCATTAACACGATTTAAGGCTCTATAGAGATACATTAAAAGTGTATCAACTCCCTCCCTAACAGACAAAGTCAACTCCTTCTCACGTGACACCTCTAGGTATCTGGAGTAATAAACAGAAAAGAGCAAGTTCATGTAACTTGTTAAAAGCCAACAAAAACAAGCAATGATCACACTACAAAAAAACAAAGTTAGCACCTGATGAAGTTCTTTACTGCCATCTCAATTAAATCAGCTCTAGTAGGTGGATTCAACAGAAAACGTTCATCTACTACAGTATCTACACCTGCCTTTTTGAGGAAAATGGCCCTTTGGATAGTGACCAATCCATCATCCACAATGTCCTCAAGTGGGGCAGGAGGAGGATGCAAACCCCAATACCTATTCCTTGGTACCTGATAAAATAAGATCAATTAATATGGTTACACAGACAGTGACATGCTTAAGCATCTGTTAAGCAAACAAGTGTGCTATTAGTCCAGTCATATTCAGCAGCCATAACATAAACAATCTAAGATGCCTGAATGATAGGGTTAATCAACAGGGATTTTATTTTCTCCAAAATCAAGACAAAATTGATGCTCATGCCATTTGAAGATAACAGTTGCACCAAAATATTATAAAGAAAAACACAAGATAGATATCACATCAATAATGCAAGTGTGACACAAGATCATAAAATATACCAACAGTGACCAGCGATTTGGATCTTGCATTATAAACGGAAACAGCTCCGAAGGCTGCATTATCTCAGACTGTAAGAAGTGATTCACTGCTTCCTCAAAATGCAAATCAAAAAGCAATAGAAACCCAACTTGAGCATGAACAAAGGACAGCATTTCTTTCGACATTTCACCTTCACACTCAAGCTCCTCCACCAAAGAGATGGCTTCCTTAAAGTCCTTTCTTCTCAACAAATCTTTGATTTGTTCCTCCACGGGCACAATTTGAAAGCAAATAACCTACACAGACAAGGTAAAAGATGCATTATCAAAATAGTCATTTAAAAGAGCTACAATAACTGAATATGTCACAAATCCTGACCAGGAACATAAGTTCAACTGGATCATTACCCAAAACTTAACAGCGTCCTGCCGCCTTCAAAAGCTTTATGGTTAGACAGCCTAGTTGATAGTGTTAGTTTATGAAGTTCTACATCAATTTAAGAATCTTGTAACATCTTTGCTACATGAACTTGTGGTTAAATAACAGTATACTGGAATTTGAAAGTGTGGAGTTCCCCAACATAAAAGTCCAATAT
>JANKYF010000005.1:28191881-28203401 GCA_029829435.1 Erythroxylum hondense | reverse complement strand
TTTACACTTAGTGATTATTGACATAAAAATGCTTAAGATACTCACTTTAATTCATATATGATTTTAGGTACAATTTGGGAGCAAACAAATTAAAGTGAGCCGGAACCATTTCATTTGGGTCATTTTTTTGAGGATTTATTTTTACGTATCTTTGCAGAGCAAGAAGAAATTTTTTTTATAAATCAAATCAAAGACAAGCACAGTCAATAAACAGTAGAGAAGAAACAGGAGGCTAGGCGCAAGTGTAGAGGTTTGCGTATAATGCAGATTTTCTGCGTTAAATGCAGAATCTTGTGCATTAAAAGCACAAGCTGGAAGCACAGAAGAACAAGCACAGTGGAGGCCACATTGGACAGTGAAAAGCTTAGGCAGTGAATAGAAATTTAGGGTTTTTGGTTGGGACATTGAAATGGGGGTTGAAGCAATATTCCGGAAAAGATCTATGAAGGGCTAGGTATCCCGACACTGGTTTGGAGGTGACATCGATGCTGACGACCCAGGTTAAATATTTTTTATTATTTTGTTGCTTTTTTCTCTCATTAGGAATTGATTGTGTTATCCGATGTTAACGGATTTAGGTTTTATGTATGGATAATCGAATTTTCGTTATTATTCAGTTATTTGTGTATGAACCCATTGAGTATTATGAGTTAATGATTTTAATGCGTTCATTGAATTATTATTTTTAAACCCATTGCTAGAATTTTGATATAATCCGTAATTGTTATGTTGAAATTCAGTGTAGCAACTAACGATTCATAATCATTAGGGATAACATGACCTAGGTTAAATGACGCATCATATGTAGTTGTTGCCTTGATTAATCGGTTTTCCTAATTCGTAATGCTACTGCCTAATTAAATCTAAAGATCGTATCCTAGGTTGTTAGGTGGTTAGGTTTAATTAACGATCGTATCTTGATTAAACAAAACCTAAGGAAAAACTCAGGTTAATTGTTAAACCACGATTAATAATTGTTGGGAGAGGTTAAAAATAACAAATTAATAAAAAATGCTTAATTAGGGTGTAGGTCGAGATTGAACCAAAGAAGCGGGTCCCTACCGAATTCTCCACTTTTATCAATTTTTGCATGTTTTCTTTAATTTGTTTTTATTAGTTTGTTTTATTTTATTTTCTTCTTTAAAAATCTAAAACCTCCTTTTTTCTAAACACCATTTAATTTCATTTCTTAAACTTTACACACACTCTCTGTGGGATCGACCTAGACTCACCACTGCTATAGTAGTAGTTTAGTTATTTTATTTTGACTAGCGTAACAACGCGTGGTCACTGGTAATTATTTCAATTCCATGTTTGATGGTTCTTCTATAAATGCTCCATTTTCAATTGTGTTATATTCATATCATCTTTTTAGTCATTCCTAATTGAAAAGTCTTTGTTCGCTTCTAAATGGGCTACTTGATACTATAACTTTTTATTTTTTGATTCAATCTACTTTAATGATACAATGTTACAAAGTTTCTTTTCATATAACTCCTTGCAAAAATCTAATATTTCAGTGTCTAATAACATAAGGTAATAACAAGAATCGTCAATTACAATGGAATGCTTTAATGTATTCGAAAATTTTGAAGATTATATTTCCTATATAGCTTTAAATGTTAATTTTCCATTATGGACATTTATTATAGTTTTTCTATAGTAAGGAATGGTCTACCTAAGATTAGAGGTACTTTAATTTATTATTTCATGTCTAGTATAACAAAATCAATTGAGAAAAGAAATATATCAACCTTAATTAACACATCTTAAATTATACCTAAGGATATTTAAAAGATTCATCATCTAGTTACAAGCTAATCTTAGTTGGTTTAGGTTTATGTAGCCTTAATTCCCTAAAAATAAAGTAAGGAATTAATTATGGCACCCAAATTAGGCAATGAATTATCTATAGATAAATTACTAATGAAATAATAGATACAAAAAATCCCTAGATCTTTTAGCTTTTAAGGCAGCTTATTGATTGAATTAGATTAATTTTTCAATATTGAATTAATAGTAAGTTTACATCGTAGTTGTAGTTAGCACAGGCAAGTTTGAGTCGAATCTCAAGAAGACAATGATTACTAGTAATTACTTTTCTCTATTATCTAGCCTATAGATTGGGTTTTGGATTTTAATAAAGAAAATTAAACTTAAACAATTAAAATAAAATAGGAAATAATAATGAACACAGAAATAATGGAAATCGCTTAGAAAATAATCAATATTAAGAATTAGTGCCTAGGTGGTGAATCCTCCTAAAGCCCTTAAACAATTTCCTTTTATTATGCAATTGTTTTATTGACTATAGGACGGTGCAAATTCCTATCTTATACTAATAACTCTCTCAAGACTACTAATAACTAATCCTATGTTTATTAATCCAAACTCTTTAAGCTAAAGTTTCTAGGATTGCTTTACCAATTTGTGAATTCTGTTATTGGGTTTGAACCTAATATAGAGGGTTTATGTCGATCTATCTCTAGATTTGCAATCAACTCATTTTAATTATTATGGGTCTATTTATACATAGGATTTCTTAATCTTTGTGCTAAGAAATCATATTATATACTAATATTCTGGATCTATTAGAACATATATAAAAACACATAATTAAATCACAATAAATTAATCAAAAACAATTGCATTAATAAAAGAATCAAAACTTATAATAGCACCAACTAAGGTTCATCACACCTAGGCACTAAAAAGCATTTAGTTACACATGATAGAAAATGAAATTAAAGATAAACTAAAAGAAATGAATAGAAAAAAAGGGTTCATAATTCTAAATCTCCCTTCTTTCCTATCGAATATTTGTGCAGGTTTGAAGTTTGATGTTGTATTCTATTCAATCTGTTGATGATTTTGTTTGGTGTTTTCCACTTTGCTAGATCAATATTGTCCCTTCTAAATGTTCTCTACATTTGGAATCGCCTCGGAATTTCTATTACCCTATTTTGCCTTTACTCATGTCTTTTTATAGTAAATTTTAGGGTTTTTTAGAGATATAAGGTCTAATACATGACCACGTATTAGACTGTGTTTATCCTAAAATCTCTAAAATTCGTGATTTTGCACACGCTGAGAGACATACATGGCCATAAACACGGTCATGTATCCCTTATTTGCTTCAAATATTTGTTTTATAATTTCATTCTAATTCTTCTACTTTTATTCCATGACAACAATTATAACCTATAAATGCACTTGGAGCAAAACAAGTGCCAAATATACAATAAAATTCTAAAATATCAAACAAAATACATCAAATATGGGAATATAAATATGGTCAAATATACATCTATCACTTATTTTGGAGGAAAATTGAGCATTGTTTATTTAATTTGATATATACAACTCCTCTAACTTCTTTTTATTGTTCAGAATCTCTTTAAGAAACTTAGCATATTGAGGCATATGCGAAAGGGATTAAAAAAAGTAATGTTAATATGAAATTTCTTTAAAAGCTCAAGGAACGTACTGAATTGTTTATCTTTTTTTTACCTTAACATTACTGAGTAAAGAATTCTTAGTCAATATTCCCTACCAATTTTTTAGTTTTCTTTTATATTTTTGTTTCCTTTTAGGATTATCCTCCTTTTTATTAGTTTCTCCCTTTGTTTCATTGGTCAAATCCTTTCTACTTTTTAAGGTGGCTGCTTGAGCATGATCCTTAAGGTTAGGTATATTCTTATTGGATGATGTTCCTTTATACCCTTTATTGACTGCTTCAACTAATTGGCCTATTTGAATTTCTAAGTTTTTCCTATTAAGGCTTTATAATTTTATATTAAAAAAGATGTTCTTAGGATAAACTCTCTTAATATATCTTCTAGATCTTATTGTTTATCTCTTTAATGTTCTTGTGAAAACATTTACTGACATGTTTTACTGGTTTCTTATTTTAGAAGAAACTTTAATAGTTTCTCCATTTCAAATTGTGAATCACATTAAAAGAATTATTTTATCTCTAAATTTTTTTTTCATAAATTTAACTTGCTCTAATGATTCAATCATCGGATTTAAAACTTGACATTCTATTCATTGATGTTCTCCTCCACCTAATTCACAATTTGTAACATGTGTTATCCTATATGGTAAGCTTAGATTATTAAGTTTCCTTACCATTACTTCAATTTTTGTTGTAAATACAGTCGCGACATTTAAATTTTGAATTCTATTTATTTGGTTGCTCCTTATTACGCTTAATTACAATGGTAGTTATTTATATCCATATATTATATTAAAGCTAGGACTACCTTAGGAGTTTTATTATTCAACATTCCACTTATAAAAACATCACTAATTTTCCTAGAAGAATCATCTAAACTATTATAGAATGCCTGGATTTACATCAATGATGGAATGCCATAGTGTGAGAACTTCCTCAACAAATTTGGGTTTAGCTCCTATGTCACATATAAACCTTCATTGTCAAAATGTTGGAAGGAAGAGATATCATTCCTTAAAATTTTTTCACCTTATCTAGTTGAAAGTATTTTGAAAGAAACTTCTCTACAAGACTCTCTTAGTTGGTAATTTATATATCAAATAAAGCTTTCAACTACTGCTTTGCCAATCTCTTATTTTAAATAGAAATAGCCTAATCCTTATGGCATTTTTAGTTGTCCGTTTTTTCTTAAATGTATCATAAATCTCTAAAAAGTTAGTGATATATTTATTGGTATCCTCGTCAAGTAATCTATCAAACTATATATTTTATTAAAGCATTTGAATTATATTAAGCTTAATGTCAAAATAATAAGCATTTATCTTTAGTCTTCCAATACTCAATTGTGTTCGCAAGAGAAATGGTTTAGCATACTCCATCCTTGTTCTCCTTTCTTCTTCCATCTTTTCAAGTTGTAAATATAGTGTATGTCTAATTTCTTTCTTGTTCTATTTCCTTTAATTTTGATATAATATTATCTTAAGTTCTAGAACTTCTTTGAGAAAAATAGATTGTTGGCTTCTTGTCATATATCATAATTATTCCTCTTATCAAAGTAAACAAGCGAAAAAAGTGAAATAAAATAAGAAAGGATATAAATAAAACTAACAAAAAGAAATCCAATGAAACTAAGATAACAAATATGGACAATAAACAAGGAAAATAAATATATAAGACTATAAAAGTAGTTAAAAGGTTTCCTAATAGCATTTTCTTCCCCAATAATAATGCCACAAAACTTAATGATTGTTTTAATGATATATAATTTTATGTTTCAATGCTTCCAAAGTCTTTCCTATTACATACCTATCACTTACTTATTAAGCAACTTAATCTATTATTGGTAAGTAAGGGTTGAATAGCACAAGGAGCAATATGGGTTAGAACAAGACAATTACAAAGCATTTAGCTAATAGGCTCAAGGATCCTCTTAAGTAATTGATTCATCTTTCGAAAGGGGCTTTCATTCAAGGTAGATCCATCTTAGACAATATTTTTCTAGTGTAGGGGCTAATAAAGGATTACAATATTAAGGGTTTTATCAAATGTTATGCTGTAAAAATAGACATTACTAAAGCATTTGACAACATTAAATGGAACTTCATTCTCAATAGTCTAGAGTGGCTTGGTATACCTTTAATGTATGTATCATGGATTACAGAATGTCTCTCAACCCCCTCCTACAGATTTCTTATTAATGGTTACCCTTCTAAACAATTTAAAGGAATAAATGGGATAAGGCAAAGGAACCTTTATCTCCATGTCTGTTTGCCATCTCAATGGAAATTCTCAACAAAATTATCAAATCAAATACTAATGGAAACTTTAATTTCAATTACCATCATAAGTGTGAGGTGTGATAACTAACTTATGTTAGTTTTGTTGATGATTTAATATTTTTATGCTGCTAATTAGAAATCCATGTTAATTTTGCATAAATCACTAATGGAGTTCTATAAGATATTTGGTTTGAAAGTTAATTCCATAAAAAGTAGAATCTACTTCTCTAGAGATGTCCCTAACACTGATTGTTTAAGCAAAATTTTAGGTTTGAGCATAAAAATCTTCCTTTCAAATACCTAGGAGTACCAATCTCATCAAAGAAGCTAAATTTCCAAGATTGCACAATGTTGCTAAAGAAGTTCAAAATAAGGATCAATGCTTAGTAGAATAGATTTCTATTTTAATCTAAAAGGGTTTACCTTGTAATTTCTATGCTGACCAATTTGCACAACCATTAGAGCTCACTCCTATTTATTCCTAAAATGATTAACAAGGATATGGAAAAATGCATAAAGAACTTTCTTTGGTATGGAAAAGCTAAGACCTCTAAAGGAGCCAAAATGAAATGGGAACATCTTTGCTAAAGGAAAAAAGAAGGAATGCTTAGACCAGTACTTATTCAGCTTATTCAAATAAAGATAGTAGCTAAGAGAATATGGAGATTGTACAAAGATAAGGAGTTACTTTAAAGTAAATTGAGTAATGAATTTTACTTGAATGATACTAATTTCTAGCTTAGAGGGGTAAGCAAAACCATTCTTAGCCTTGCATTCAAATACTGAGACATAGGATGACTATTTACCCCTTTATCAAAATATAGATAGGCAATGGAGAAGACATCTGGTTCTGGTTCGACAATTGGATTGTTGGATCGGGAAAAGAAAACATGTTATATTTGGAGAATCGGTAGATTTCAAAACTTTTTAGAAATCATATTTGCAGCGGAAGCAACATATCCAAATCATCATGTCAATCCATACATGATATGGTATAAGGATAATAATAAATATAAACAAGACGAAGAGTATTATTGACTCCTTTGCTACAGCTTTAATTCCTTGCTGTGCTATCCTCTCCTTTTTCTTGTATCTAAAACCTTTGCTTTTGAATCTTTTCCTTTAGCAATTTGTCTTCTCCTTGTTGTTGTATCCTCAACCAATTTGATTTACCTCTTGTTCTTCTAAGAAAATTTGGTTAACAAAATCCTTTGATGGGAAAGGAGAAGAAATGTTTGGAGGAGATTTTTCTTAGAAGAAAATGAACAAAAAATGAGACTCTTCTCTTGCTAATTTCAGTTCACTCATGCATGAAAGGAGGGAGAGAGTTAAACCATGCAAGAATACCATCTTACACACTTTATTTCGGTTATGTATAGTATGGAAGAAGAGAATAGCATCCAATGCATCACTTCTTTCATTAATCAATCATAAAGTAACCAATAAATGAGACTCTTCTTATTTATCTTTAAGGTGGCTATATGAAAAGACTATTAACCTAAACATGACCTACCAATTTCGGTTTTGGAAGATGAAAGAAGGAAGATGGTCCATCCAATGTACATCTTTCTTCTTTAATCCAATAAATGCTAATAGGTTACATGCTAACATTAAAAGATAACCATTAAACCATTTAATGGTAAGTTCGTAACTCCATTTAATGATGATAAACCATAATAAAGACCATCTTTATTTAGCAATTTAATGTCAAATGTGCAACTGCACAATCAGTCCATTAAAACTGAAATTGGTACTCCTTTCTTTAAAAAAATTCTTTTAATATAATTAATCTAATCAATTACATTAAACCAAAGTCTAGCCCATTTCTAAATAAACATTTGGGCTTCTAATTAACCATTAATTAGTGCAAGCCCAACATTCAATTATGGGCTTCTAAAACCTCCATTTTTATTTTTTACTTAGCTTGATAACTTTCCTTGAAGCCAAGTGGGTCATCTTATTAGACTTTGATAATTCAAGCTCCGATAAGCCTAGAATTATTATAATCTCATTAAAATTAATTATAGCTTATTAACTAAATGTCATTCCATTAAAGACAATTGTTTGAACTTTTGAATTATTATATATTATGAGAACACATATTTTATGTCCAATTGCAAACCCTATTTAGAACCTTATTATGGCCATCCGCACAACAAAGGATAAAATTACCGTTTTGCCCTTATGTTAGTTTTTCTTTCTAGATCTCTCGTTTTACTTTATATGGTGATTAACACAAGATCTTATCTTGGTATTAAGACTTGATGGGTAGCTAGTCCATTAAACTAATGGCGCTAGTTTAATCACCCAATCTCCTTAAAACATATAGAAGTGATGATATCACTATAAACTCTTTATTTGTGTGAATGTTCCCTGATACATGTTTCAATTAATAATTCCAATATGTAGACAATGGATTAATACTCTGTAAAAATCTATTCTGATCATATCAAGAATTATAATAAAACACATACGAGTTCACCATTCATTAAGATTGCGGTTCATAGTAAGCGATTATTTAAGTTGTATGTTTTAAGATTAAAGTAACAACCCATTTTATCTTGAAAACATACTTAATTCTAGATTCATTTAGTAGAGCCATTATCGATAGTCAACTACTATCATGATATGAAACTCGTCATTCCCTTGAAGTAAACTCCTTTACTTACAAGGAGATAAATCACAACACTATAGTCTAAACCATAATTAAGCAACCAACTTGATTATTCAACTGTTAATCCATTAATTTAGATTCTAATAATATACATATTTCACATACATCTTTATGTATATGTATATTACTTACAAAAGAATCTTGATACCTTATGACTAGATATATAATGCTCATTAAAACCAAACTCTTTTATTTTATTAATAGTTAATATTTCTATTACAAAACTGTAACTGAGAAAATTAAGGTACATATAAATTCACTTGCTTTCCAGGGCACTATATTTACATAACTCCAACAATCTCCCACTTGCTCTAAAGCAAGTTTGACATATCCCTCATTCCCATCCCAACTAGGTGACCCTCAAAACTCTTTTGAGACAACGTGTTCGTAAACGGATCAGCAAGGTTTCGTTCCGTGGGAATCTTTACCGCATCCACCTCTCTGTGTTGTATTGCCTCCCTTATGAGGTGATACTTTTGTTCAACATGTTTGGCAGCTTTGTGATTCTAAGGTTTTTTAGAACTAACCATTGCCCCATTATTATCACAAAAAGTGTAATAGCTTTTTCTGCCTCTGAAACTACCTCCAAGTCATTTAGGAACTTTTGAAGCCAAACTACTTCCTTTACTGCTTCACAAGCACCAACATACTAAGCCTCCATAGTCAAATAAGCAATATAAGATTGCTTGATTCTCCTCTAGACTATGGCTCCATCTCCTAAAGCAAATATAGAACCAGAAGTTGATTTCCTTGAATCAAAATATGATTGGAAATCAGAATCTGTATATCCTATAGGAATAAGATTACTTCCAGAGTAAACAAGCATTAAGTTCTTCATCCTACGAAGATATTTAAGTATACACTTAATCACAGTCCAATGTTCCATTCCTGGATTGGACTAAAATCTGCTTACCAGTCCCATTTTGTAACAGATATCCGGTCTAGTGCAAAGCATTGCATACATCAAACTTCCAACTACCGAAGCATACGAAATATTACGCATGCGTTCAACCTCCTATTGGGTTTTAGGTGCTTGTTCCTTTGAAAGTTTGATTCCATGTCTAGTAGGTGTGAAACCACTCTTAGAATCTTGCATGGCGAACTTATTGAGCATATTCTCAATGTAGGTTAATTGAGACAAGGCTATCTGTTTGTTCTTACGATCCCTTATAAGTTTGATCCCTAGAACATAGTTAGCATCTCCTAAATCCTTCATTGAAAACTGTTCATTAAGCCATCCCTTAACCATAGATATCATTCCCACATCATTCCTAATGAGCAGAATGTCATCAACATATAGGATTAGGAAAGTAACCTTACCTTCATGTATTCTTTTATAAACATAAGGCTCATCTAGGTTTTGTATGAGCCCATAGGTTTTGATAGACTTATCAAACCTAATGTTCCAAGACCTAGATGCTTGTTTAAGTCCATAAATAGACCTTTTCAACTTGCATACCTTATGCTCATTTCCTAGCTCAATGAAACATTCTAGTTGGACATATAAATAGTCTCCTTAAGATCCCCATTAAGAAATGCAGTCTTGAGATCCATTTGCCATATTTCATAATCGAAATAGGCTGGTATGGCGAAAAGAATCCTGATGGACTTAAGCATGGCAACCAAAGAAAAAGTTTCCTCATAGTCTATACCCTCTTTTTGAGTATAGCCTTTAGCTACCAATCTAGCTTTAAAGGCCTCTACTTTTCCATCTGGTCCTCTTTTCCTTTTGTAGATCCATTTACACCCTATGGCTTTTATACCTGGTGGTAGATCTACAAGGACCCATACTTCATTAGTGTACATGGAATCTATTTCCGATTCCATCGCCTTGAGCCATTTTTCTACATCAACATCATTAATAGCCTAAGTATACGTAATGGGATCCATTTCTTCTTGATCTGAGATGATAATTAAGCCTTCTCTTAGACCTAGATACCTATCTGGCTATACCCTCCCACTACGTCTAGGCACAACACGATGTTCAAGTTGCACTTTTGATTCAACTGTTAAATCCATTTCGACATCTTGTTCTGTTATATCTATATCAACTTTTGGTTTAGATGAAATAGCTAACTCCTTTAGTAATACTTCACATCTTCCTTTGTGATTTCTCATAAACTCTTCCTCTAAGAAGGTCACATTTATCGACACAGATACCTTCCTTTCCTGAGGACTGTAAAAATAGTACCCTCGAGTTCTCATAGGATATCCTATAAACAAACATACTTCTGATCTTGATTCCATCTTTGTGGATTCAGACTTTAATACATGGGTTGGATAGCCCCAAGTCCTTAATTGCCTAAATGAAGATACTTGACCAGTCTACAACTTCTTAGGAGTTTTAGGCACTGATTTGGATGGAGCAAAATAAAGAAGATATGTTGTCATTTTTATGGCATATCCCCAAAACGATTCTAGAAGGCTAGCGTAGGACATCATTGATCTTACCATTTTCAATAGAGTCCTATTTTTCCTCTCAGCTACACCATTCTGTTAAGGTGTTCGAGGAGCTAACAAATTGGAAACAATTTCATTGTCAATTAAATATTGCTATAATTCTCCAGATAAGTACTCACCACCTCGATCCGATCGAAGTTGTTTTAACGGCTTGCCTAGTTGCTTCTCAACTTCAGCTTTGAATTCTTTGAACTTTTAAAAAAATTCACTCTTTTTATGCATCAAATACAAATAGCCATGTCTTAAGTAATCATCGATAAAGGTTATGAAATATTCATAACCTCCTGTATCTTGTAAGTTCATGGGCCCACACACATCAGTATGTACTAGGTCTAACGTGGATTCAGATCTGTTTCCTTTAGAAGGAAATGAGGCTTTGGTCATTTTTCCTTCAATACAAGATTCACAGTGAGTAATGGATCACTATCCAAGCCCATAAGGATCCCATCCTTTACTAAACTGTCAAGTCTTTTCTGATTGATATAACCCATTTTTAAGTGCCACAGATACTTTGAATTAATGCTAGAACCGTTGGGTTGTCTTGATTTTAACAATTATGTGGTGTTTAGTGAGCCTATCATAGGTTCTATAAAGAACAATCCCTGTTTAATTATCGCATCACAAATAAAATCCTTATTCTCATATATTGA
>JANKYF010000005.1:28046417-28068672 GCA_029829435.1 Erythroxylum hondense | reverse complement strand
AAAAAATAAAATATGTCCATCATACTATAATTCTTGAAAACATAATAGTACTATCATTTACAAAAAGAAACATAAATTAATTAGAAATAATATAATCACTCCACATTTGTCTAGCAATTTCATCTCGCTTCCAAGACATACCTTGAAATTGTGCTGGAGTGATATTATAGTCCACTTGAGAACTTACATCTTCATTTTTAGAATAACTTTTAAATAATTCATCACTTTGTCCATACATTCTAATGTAGATGTGTATAACACAAGCAATAACGATGTATTTTGTTTCTTCATATCATAACTCAACATGTTTTTAAATATAGGGAATCTTGCTTTTAGAATGCCAAAATATCTTTCAATAACATTTCTTAATGAAGAATCTTGCTTTTAGAACGCCAAAATAAAGAATCTTCCTCTGCCTCTATAATCTCGCAATTGATATCTTTCATCTCAATATGGTGAAAGAAATCCAGGCATATTAATGTAGCCCAAGTCAACCAAATAATACTGACCTAATATAGAAAGAACATAATATTAATAAAAAGATATTAAAAATGAATCATAATTACTATGTTTATTTAAAATAATATAATACCTTATGGAGGCATAGGAAACTGATTCATTAGAATTGTCACAATTTCCAAAAGAACTCGAGAGTCATTTGCAGTACCTTCCCATCCAGCCATTACATATATAAAACGCATATCAAATGAACAACAACATATAATAATTTGGGTTGAATTAATTCTTTTGCCCCTGTATGGTATTTGTCCATCGGTCGAAACATGTGCACTAATATGTGTACCATCTATTGCTCCTATACAATCCTAAAAATTAAAAAATATATTAAAATACAATTTAATAACAAGGACATAATTAAAATAGTAATTAAATATATGAACACACCTGAAAATATGGAAAGAATTTTGAATTATGTTGAACCTCAGGAGGTGCATTAGTAAAAGATGGTGGAGTAATGACTCTTTTTGCAAGATGATTAATTACATATAAGACTTTTCGAAAGTACCTCAAAATTGTCCAAGTCGAATGTTGAAAGCATTCTGCATTGACTCTAATTATCTCACTATGCCCTATAGTCATCAAGAAAATTGCTACTTGCTCTTTCACAATCAAATGATTTGTTGCCTTTAAGCCTCTTAAACTCTTCAACTCATCATATAAGCTCAAGAAGATTGTCTTTCTGATTCTTAAATTTTCATAAATCCTTGTAGGATTTCTATTCAAAAGTTCTAATATCCAATCATGACCTGGTAGAGTAGAAGTTCTACATGGTTGCTTTTGTAAATGAAAATATTTGTTCTCTCCCATAGCTACAGAAATAATGATTATTTTCTTCAGTTCATCATCATAATCTGGTTCGAAATCTGATAAGAAATCCGCGTATCTATAATGTTAACATTAAATAATTAATAAAATATTCAATCAAGTATATTTAATCAAATATAGAAAAAATATTCATACAAAATATAAACTTAAAATTAAGTCAACTATTCATATAAAACGCAAACTAAAAATGTTCAAAATATAGAATAGTGCTTAATATAAAAGTGTCAATTTAATAAAAATTCGATACGCAATAACCTGAAAATATAACTAAAGCAACATAATCTAATCCAACTTCCTTGTTTGTGTAATCTCTTTAAAAAAAAATCCTTATAAAGTGGATAATCATGTAAAGCCTTCACAGTTTTTCCATATTGCACACCGTCAATACCCAATTCATCTAAAGAATTTAGACATTCTATCATTATGTCAGACTCTTGAGATCTATTCTTTGCAGTGGATGATGTTTCCCTCAATTTTTCCTTAAGGAAATCATTCTTCCTTTTTGATTATTCACTAAATATAAGTAAGGCTTCTTCTACAATATTAGAATGTGTCTTCTTTGCCTTCTTGTTCTTAAGAGACTTCTTTCTCGTAGACGGAGAACTTTTATCTTGATTTTCTTTTCCATTATACGAGTAATCTTCATCAATATCATTTCCATGTTCCTCTTTTTGTATTATTTGATAGAGATTTAGTTGATGGATGTGCATGCACGCCAGTTGCAGTAGTATTTCCAAAAATATGACACAAGTTGAAAAATTCCTTACATCCTTCTTTCTTGAATCAAGTAAGCCATTTTATGCACCTATGATGAAAAAGATAAATGAGAATGAATAGTATATAATATGATATATTAACAAAACAAAAGACATACTTTACCTTAAATAGATTTTCCCAACATTCATTTGTAGCATTAACTTCACTTGTAAATGATTCCTATTTCTTTGAGTAAGTTCTTGAAATTCTTTAATCTGACCCTTAGTCCATTATATTTATTCTTCAATTGAATATCAGTATACTCCCTATTGAACTTTGTTTGAAGCCCTGCTTTAATATTCTTCCAACCAGATTTTGAAAAGGTAGTAGTCGTTTGATTTCCCTTATTCACTTCTTCAACCATCAAGGATATTAAATACATCTTTATAGTATCATTCCATACCCCATCTTTTTCATTTACTTCCATACAATCATTATCATCATTTATATTGTTCAAGCCTTCCATAACTAAATGTAATAACATATAAGTGACATCAACCACAATAATATTTACACAGAATTAAATGCTAAATATAGTTTAAAATAAACATGTGACAATGAATTGTACTCCACACAAGAAAAAAGAATCGGTTCTCTACATTAACAAGAGCCATTACGTGAAGACAATAAATTCATGTGGGAAAGTAAGTTCACTTCTGTAACAATAGAAAGACAATATATGACAGAAAGAGAACCTTTTTTTTTTATACTTTTGTTTAGTTCTAACTTAACAAAAGATGATGACAACAGCTACATATATATCAAATTTAACTCATTTTTATAAGCTACTGTACAAATATTTAATGTTTCAATTCTCAAGTCTCCACGCTTATAAGCTACTGTACAAATATTTAATCTTTCAGTTCATGAAGACAATGTCTTTAGGATAAAGCCTCCGTTAAATGCCTCCACATGCCACATTAAATGACATGAAGACAAGAATAGTATTATACTCTATGCTACATTAAAGAGACGTGAAGCTGAGAAGAAAATAAGGCTTCGCAATAAATGCGTGAAGACAAGAATATCTTTGTAAGGATAAAGCCTCCATTAAATGCCTTCACGCCATATTAAATGATGTGAAGAAACGAATATATATAAAGTCATGTGCTCCATCCACCCTAGACAAAGAACCACGTAAATTCCAAGAATAAAACAGCTACGAAGTAGTGAGAAGGAAGAAAACAGTTATAGCTGTCTCTGCTTTAAATGTCACAAGGATAAAAAAATAGCTATAATGTTATTTCATGACTGTTCTGTGTTGTTTCTTTGTAAAAACTAGTTTGTCACAAAAAATGAAGTTTTGTTATGTTTAGCAGGAGGTGAAGCAAAAACTAAACACTTGAAACACTTCGCATGAAAATTGTTTAGAGGAAGAGCATGAAAATTGTTCAGAGGAAGAGAAAGAGTGTATCTCTTCTTTATCACCACAAAAAGAAGTTTATGTTTAAAGAAGAAGTTCTACATGTTGCTTTTAGTAAGTATGACTATTGTTATTTTCTTCATATCTCTCTTCCTTTTTACAGTTCTATGTTGGTTCATATCGTAGAAGAAAACAAACCTGGAGATATTGGGTGAAGACATAGAAGTAGAAGACAAAGTTGGCGGCATAAAGGAGAGATTGTTTTGTGAAAAAAAAGGTTTCAAAATAGATGAAAACATCTTTTCAAAAATTACAAAAACGTTGTTTTTACGTTTTCATAAAATAGTTATCATTTTTATTTTTAAAATTGAAATATGCAAACGTGTTTAACCAAACACGATTTTAGGAGTTGTTTTTAAATTTACAAAAATCACAACAAAAAGGCCCTAAATTTTTAACAATTGGCAATACTATCAATAATTCAAAGTTTCGAAATAAATTTTTGTAGCCATAAACCATAAATGATGGCTTCAAAGCATGCCACAAACTCAACTTCCATAGTTGACATAGCAATGACATATACTTCACACTCTTCCATAAAATTTATCCTTTAACTAAAAGAAATAAATAGTTAAATTTGGAATTTTCTTGTTTCAACACGTCTAATGTAGTATGAGTTTTAATATCCAATTACCTCAATTAATTGGATCTCCTATAAGTTCTCACATGATCATTTTCTTTACAACTTTCTAATATTCCAATCCAAGATTACTTAGATATATTCGCAACATTCCAATAATAAAACTATTATTTGGTTTGTGTTGATCTGAGCATACTATAAACTCTCAATAATAGATGCATAAGGAGTCTTTTTCATTCCTTTGTGTTGCCATTCATTCTTTGAAAATTACTTAAGACTAAATTTATCTCCTTTCTAATTTTGAATAGCACTTGCAGAGCATTTCTATATTTT
The DNA here is from genome assembly GCA_029829435.1 of Erythroxylum hondense. Classification (NCBI taxonomy): domain Eukaryota; kingdom Viridiplantae; phylum Streptophyta; class Magnoliopsida; order Malpighiales; family Erythroxylaceae; genus Erythroxylum; species Erythroxylum hondense. The sequence continues at coordinate 28,064,236 of JANKYF010000005.1, read as the reverse complement.
GTATCTCTATAAAATTTTACTGATATATGCTTTTTGAGACAATCCGAATAGTTCTTATGATCTATCACAGAATATTTCAATTCCTATCTCATAAGATGTCTCACTCATATATTTCATTTCAAAATTTTTATAGAGAAATTTCTCGATAATAAACCATGATCATTAGTAACAAGTAAGATATCATTAATATATAGGACTAAAAATATAAATTTTCTTCCATTGACCTTCAAATATATAGATCAAATAATGATGTTTTCTTTAAATATAAAATAAGTAGTGGTATTATTAAACTTGAGATACCATTGCTAATAGGCTTGTTTAAGTCCATATAATAACTTCTTAAGTATACGTGCCATATTTTTCGTTCCTTCAACTAGAAAGCTCTCAAGTTGATCTATATAGATTTCTTATTCTAAATTCTCATTCAATAAGGATATTTTTACATCCACTTGATGGATTCCTAAACCATAATGAACTACCATCACCATGATAGGTCTAAATGAATCCTTTCTCGAAATAGGAGAAAAGGTCTAATTATAATCAACAACATCTTTTTGAGTGTAACCCTTGGTGAAAAGTCTAGCTTTATATCATTCAATATTGTTATTATAGTCATGCTTGATCTTAAGACCCATTAAAATCTAAATATCTTACAACTTTCCAGTATTCAATAAGATCCTAGATTTTAATTATCATTTATAGATTTCATCTTGTTTTTCTATAAAGTCTAACTATTTATTAGAATTTTCAATCCTAATGGCTTATGAAAGTGTAATTGGATCTTTATCAATTCCTAAACCTCAATGGCTTATAAACCACTTAATCATAAAAAATAGTTGATCTTCTTTTACCAAACACTCCTAAATATGAAAATGCCTTAAACTAGGTTTTGTTCCTATCCATAATTCAAAGGGTATCTTATGAGTTGTCTTACTATGAACCCTATATAATAAATTCATGGCATGTTTCAAAGTATACATCCACAATGATAAGGGTGAAGAACAATGACTCATCATACTCCTACCCATGTTCATCAAAGTACAATTATGCCTTTCAACTATACCTTTTTGTTATGATTTACTTGGCATCATGTATTGAGCACATAAGCCATACTTTTTAAAGAATTTAACAAATGGATAAGGAGATTTTCTAATTTTATGATGTCTCCTATAATATTTACCACCTTTATCAGATCTAACAATTTTCACCTTTCTATGTAATTTTCTTTTTACCTCATTAAGAAACAGCTCTAAGACGTCTATTGATTGAGAATTTTCATACAACAAATTAATATATCCATAATGTAAAAAATCATCAATAAAGGTGATGAAGAAAATTTTCTCCACTAAAAAATGAAATATTAAAAAGCCCTACATATATCAATGAGTATAATTTCAAGGATTTGTGTGCTTTCTTTAGGTTCTTTCTTAATTGTATATTGCGTATATTTTCCTTTAGTACAATCCACACAAATGCCACGATTAGTAAAATCTAAAGAAGGAAGTATTTCATTATGTACTAATATAATCATTCATTCATTGGATATGTGAAGCAAACATATATTCCATAAGTAAGCCCAAGTTTTACTTATAAAACCTCATTTAGTACTAACATTACGATGCAAGGTCAATAAAGTATAAGAAAAAAGATTACCAAGCTTTAATTTATACGATCCATCATAAAGAACATCAAAATTAGTAAGACAATTACTTCTGAACAAACTAAAACATGCATTACCAATTTTAAAAGAGTATCTAATAACATCAAGTTTTGACAAAGAAACTAGGTTTTAAGAAATAGTAGGAACATAAGAGTTAAAAAATATCTAAATGATTTCTAGTGTAAAAAATCTAACAGTAGGTTCTAATATTTGTAATTGGGGCTTTGAGTTGGGTTTCCACGGAGATAAACTTTTCATTTGGATTTATTATTTATGTCATAAGGAATCCTTGTATCATATTAGTAACAAAAGTGGTACATCCATAATCAATCTACTAAATGTTATAAGGAACTTCTAATGAATTTGATTGAAAATATATTATAGCATTAGGCTTACCTTTATTTTAAAACAATGCCTTATGTTTCAGGCAATCTTTTTGATAATTTCCAATTTTCTTACAAAAATGTCATATATCATTCCTTAGTTCCTTCTTCTTAATTGAAGCTAATGATATATTAACCTTACGTAATACATGCTTTCCCTTTCATTTATCCTTTCTGAACTTCTTTCTAGCTACTTAATGACCAACAAAATTAAATGAGGAATAAGCACACTTTGCAATTCATTCACATTCCATTTATCCTTTATGGTATTGTAACTCAATTAAAATGGACCATATTTAGGATGCAAGAAATTAATAATAAACTACATAAGGAAACTTTCACTCATTCTCATTCCTACGGATCTTAATCTTCCTACTATATTTATTATTTCAGTGACATACTTATGTATGGTGTGAGAAACATCAAACTTTATGGTGGTTAGTGTACCTATTAAAATCCCAGTGAGTGACTTATTAGTAGAGTTAGACTGAATAATATTCAACAAAATTAAGATATTCATTATACATTTTGATTTTGGAAATTAGCTTTAGTGTTGCTAGACAAAACCATTTTGATAAATATTAAGCTTAATATGTTTGATCTTTCCTAAAATCGATGAAAAGATTTTTTCAACACTATTAATATCAGTAAAAGTAGCAGGCTTATTGGTTTGGCCTACTAAGTTAAGACCTATGATTCTTTGGTTGGGCTAGACTTGTTCAACCATTCATTAAAATTAAGCCCATTAAACTTCATAAAACATGAAGCTTGTGAGTGAATAGAAATAGAGTTAGATGTTGTAAAATATATTAAATGCTCATACATTAATGCTTTGAGTCATGATTTAAACAAATAAATAGAATTAACTAACAATAACTTTAATAATACATATATATTATTGTTCTTCTTTGACAACAATACTTAAAATAACATAAAGTAATGCTTAGTATTATATTTGCATTATTAATAATTGCGTATTCTATAATTAGATATGTTTTTTTTACCTTTGGATATACTAAAAATATCTAAGGAAGTATCCCAAGTAATCATAGTGATGTTCATCAATATAAAATTAACTAATCAACCTTTAGGTGATTCTTAAATAAATTATGACCAATTAACTTTAGTATACCCATTAAATATATATCATTTTGTCATTTCAATCATAAGCATCATATTATCATGCATAACTAATCATTCTTCTTATTATTATTTAACTTGATATTTATGAGAACTTTATAATTTGATCACTTTGGTAACTAACATATTATTCATTTCATAAATATCAAACTAAGCTAATTAAATTAAATATGGTATATCACTAGTTGATTATTTATCTAAAATATTACATAATACGAAACCATAATTTATTTTGGAAATGTTTTCTTAATTCCTCCCTACATGTTAGTTTAGTTACATTAATATTATTTTGTTTTTATTTATTTTATTTTTAATGGATAATGGCTAGTTTAATGTTGTAAAGATTATCTTGATCTAAAAAAGAATCCAAAATCAATATAATTATTAAAAACCAAACACTTTCAATCCTTCTTCATCTCATTATAAAAAATCTAGGTTAGGATTCTTTAAAATATAACTAAATACAACTATAATAATAGTCTTCAACTAACAGTTTAATATATCCATAATCAAGATAATAAATTCATCATGAGAGTAGAAAACTAACTTCTAAATATGTTTATTTTGATCAATCTTTAAAGCAAAAAGTTATAAATTCTTAAAATATGGCTCTGATACCACATGTAATTTATATATATGAAATACTATAAATGTTAAATATGTAATTCCCTAGATTTTAGAATCTAATAATTTTCACAAATGTAAACAATGGACCTTTATCCACAATGAAGATAAAAGAATTCCTTTGAATTTTAATCATGATGAAGTTTTGATAAAAAAGGTTTTGATTTTCTCTCTCTTATCTTCTTTTTGTCATAGAGTTTTTGATGGAATAAAACTAAACGTAAATAGATTGAGAGAGAAAGGTGTTGTTAAAACTCAAATTACACATTTTGACTATTTTTATTTTGTTTTATAGTCCATCAACATAAAAATAAAAAATTATTTTATTTAATAATAATCTCCTTTTAAGTGACTAACATTATTTAAACACTTTTATAATTAAACTATAAAATATGGGTCACTTAATGACATTACCTAACACACCTAGCTCCTCCAATGTTTTTCTTCCAATTAAGACTTTTCTCTTTTATAGCCCTAAGAATTTATCATTTTTATGAAATAACATTTAAAATTTTTACCACTCTCTAGTTTTGTTTTACCTTTTCTAGTAATGTATCCCCTTTCGTCTATATCAAACTTCAATCTCTCCCTAAACCAAACTAACTTTTCCTCACTTTTCTTAGGCTCTTACCTTAACCATAGATCTTCAAGCTCTCCTATTATAAGCTTTACCCTTCACCTTATAGCTCCTCCCAACTAAGGCCATTCCTGTTAACTAAACTAGGAGGTATTGGTCTTGATTTATCTTCTTAGATAGACAATGGGAATAGACAAAATCCTATGTTAAATTGGAAATATATGGTTAGGATTGATCTATAAATTAATCTCTATTGTTATCCACCTTTTGATTTAGATGGATCAACCTTCGTTGCTCCTCCTATGGAAATCCTAAAAGAAGGAACCAAAAACTATTCCTCGATATTGCTAGTCTTTTTCTTGGGAAGAAGTCCAACTTTCTCTCTCGTATATAAATGGGAAATGAACTAATGGAAGTATCACAAATTGACATCTTCCTTAGTCAAGACAACTTGCTCCTATTTGTTTTCAACTCAAAATTTGAAGCTGAACAAACAATAAAGTTAGTTCCATTGGCACCCAGGAAATATGCCAATATGCTTACAATTATTAAAGCCAAGTATGCAACTTGATCTTATCTAGAAAACTATTATCTTTCTATGGATTAATATTTATAAAATTCCTTTTAAATATTGGTCTACATGGGGATTAAATTATTTATAAATATTTATAAATCAACCCATTGGAATAGATGAGGTAACAACTTCCCTCAAAAGATATGATATGTCAGGTTATATACAGAGGTGGAAATCATAAAGAAATTGCCAAACCACATTCCTCTACATAGATTGGGACCTAAGGATTCACTTTATAAAGATTAAGTGTAAAAATCAATAAAGGCCATCTTTAGTTGAGTAAGGGAAAATATGGAGATCGAAAGTTAAAAGTTTTACTAGGAGTGACTATACTAAGGTATTAGGATTAGTGCTAAGTGCTTAATTGACTACATATTTACTACTTAATGCATAGTGATTAATGTTATAATGCGCTTAGGATACTTATTTTGCTTTATTTTTTTAGGTGCAAGTTAGAAGAACAAGAACCAAAACTAGATAAACTCATATCCTTGATGTCATTCTATTGATGTTCAATCTTATTTGCCTTCATGAAAGTGAAGGAGATGAGTTAGGACAACAAGGGTATAAAGAATGCAAGAAATGAAGTTACTACAACTTACATAGTCCTATACAGGAAGCGTGTAAGATCTGAAAGAGGAAGCTTCATCTAATCTTGTAAACTACACAACTGTTAACTCACGATGAACATTTACATTTATGATTTCTTACAAAATTGATATAGACGGTGACTTACAAACTTATGTAGCTAACCATGTATTATGACACAACTACTTTTAAGTATAAATTGGCATTTAAGAGGCCAAAAAGGGCATGAAGACTTTAGAGACAAAAAAGGGAGGTTGATTACTTTCCCTTTTAGGAGCTATAAGAAGCTAAACTTCATCTTTCTAGTTCAAAGTGGATATCGAGGTTGTCGATCATACTTGGGCATTAATTAATATGGTGATGTTGTTCTTAACTCTCTTTTGGAATTTATTATGTTACTCTACGATTAATGTTTTGGGATTTATGTATAGATGATTTAGATATTTCAAATAGATTATTCATGTATGAACTCATTTCCAGAATGTAGATTGCAATACATAACTGTTGCAACTCAAATTCACTTATAGTGAACTAATGGACACAAATCATTCGGGATAACATCACACAAGTTAAATGACCTGAGATTATGTGGTTGTTTCCTAGATTAACCTATTTTCTTAATCTATAATGCGATTGTCACACTCTCATACAAGGTATTAACTTGCTTCCATACATTTACCTGAATTTTAGTTGAGGTTATCACCTTCTCATGTGCAGGTACCTGAAGTGAAGTTGAAACCACTACCCATTCACTTGAAGTATGCATATTTGGAAGCAGATTCTTCTAGTTATTACTTCTACAATTTTGACTTTTGATTAGGAAGCAAAACTGATACATATATTAAAAGAGCACAAAAAGGCCATTGGATGGGCAATTGCAGATATTCAAGGAATATATCTATCTATATGCATGCATTGCATTTTGCTTGAGGGGGATGTTAATTCCACTAAATAGGCACAATGTAGGTTTAATCTTCCAATGATGGAATTTTTGAAGACAGAAATACAAAAGCTTCTCAATATTAGAGATAATTATCATATCTCTAATAGTATAGGTGGTTCCAAAGAAATTTGGAATCACGTTGGTTACTAATTAGGATGGTGAGTTAGTTCCCACCCAAGTGCAAAGTGGGTGCTGAGTGTGCATTTTTTATTGGAAGTTAGATATTGCAACTCATCAAAACTATTTCCCCTTCCATTTATTGATCAAATACTTGAAAGACTTAATGGATATGAATATTACTATGCTTTAGATGGATTCTCAAGTTATCTTCAAATCCCTATTGTATTGGAGACTAAAAAAAGACCTTCACTTGTCTAATTCTTACATTTTTAATGGAAGGAAGCCATTCAGTTTATGCAATGCATCTACCACTTCCCAAAGGTACATGGTAGGCTTATTCTCTAAATATATTGAGAAGATCATAGGGGTATTTACGGATGATTTTAGTATCTATGATTCTTCTTTTGATAATTTCTTGGAGGGCCTTACATTCACTTTTGAAAGATGTATTAAAACTAACCTTGTGCTTAATTGAGAAAATTATCATTTTATGATTGATCAAGGTATAGTTTTAAGAAAAGATGTATCTTTTAAGGGTATAGAGGTTGATAAGTCTAAGATTAATCTCATTTGTACTTTTCTTTACCCCTCAAATGTGTGGGAAGTTCGTTCTTTTCTTAGCCATGTAAGTTTTTGCCACAGCTTTATCAAAGATTTCTAAAAAATAAACCTCTCCTTTGTGCAAATTATTACAACAAGATGTTCATTTTGCGTTTAAAGATAAGTGTAAGGAGGCGTTTGATAAACTAAAGGAGCTCTTGACATCCCCACCGATGATTTAACCTCCAAAATGGAGCCTTTCTTTTAAGATCATGTGTGATGCAAATGATTATACAATGAGGGGATTTCTAATATGAAGAGTGGTAAAAGCTTCACATGTCATCTACTACGCTTCAAAAAATTTAAATCCAAGCTAATAAAATTACTCCATGACTGAAAATGAGTTTTTATTTATTGTGTTTGCTTTAGAAATATTTTGGTCACACTTGATGGGCACTAAAGTTATTGTTTACTCTGATCATACAGATTTGAAGTACTTTCTCACTAAGAAGTAAGCAAAGCCAAGGTTAATAAGATGGATTCTCCCCTTACAAGAGTTTGATTTGAAAATAAGAGATAAGAATGGGGTAGAGAATGTAGTTATTGATCACTTTAGCCATTTGATCCAAAAAGAAGATTATATGCCTTTGAGAGAAACATTTCTAGATGAATAGCTATTTTCACCAATTTGATACCTCTATGGAATGTAAATATCGTGAATTAGTTACCAACAAATTACCTCTAGGTTTGTTAAAAGCTTCAAGGGAATAATTAAAAAGTGAAGCCAAGTACTATATATGGGATAACTCCTATCTATGTGAGGATCGAGTCATAAAAGGTATGTTCTTAAGAGTCAGACACCTTCTATCTTAACCTTTTGTTATTCGTATGCTTGTGGAGTGCACTTTGAGCCAGGTACCTAATAAAGAAATCAAGTTGATCTTGGAGAAAACAGTTTAATCTAACAAGAAGGATTGGAGCTTGAGGTTGGAAGATGCACTATGAGCCTTATGAAAACCTATACAATAGCTGTTGGTATTTCCCCATATATATTGGTGTTTAGGAAGCTGTCTCATATTCATGGAGAGTTACAAGGCATATTAGGAAAGCGTTGTAACATAAATATTGATGAGATTAGAGTCCATAAAAAGTTGTAGTTATAAGAACCTGAAGAGATGCTGAATGACTCATATGAGAATGCTATGATATCTAAGGAAAGGATTAAATGTTTCTATAATAAGATGATCTTCATAAAAAGTTTTTTTATTGATCAAAAAGTGTTTTTTAATCATTCCAGACTTAAATTATTCCCAAGTAAGCTACATTCCTATTAGGTTGGTCCTTTTGATGTTTCTAATGTTTTTTTTTTCATATGATGCAGTAGAGATACAAAACTTAAAAATCGGAAAGACATTTAACGTGAATTGTCATAGCCTAAAGTCATACTATGAAGGATTTCGATTGGAGAATATGGAAGCAGTGACACTTGAAGACCAAGATGACATCACGTGATGAGGAAATCATAGAGATAAGCCAATGAAAATAAATAAAAACACTGCTTGGGATGCAACCTAAGAGAAATTTGTTCGTTTTCCTTTACATTCTCATAATTTTTATTTTTACTAAATGCTTTATATCTTATATTTAATGTTACATTGGGGACAATGTAGGTTTTAGGTGTGGGGGTGGGGAACTTGCTACTTTTATGTGTTTTAAGTTCTTTTTGGGTGTTCTTGAGTTCTTTCTACATATTTTTAAGAAAAGAAAAAATATTTTCTCTTTTTCTATTGCTTCTAGGACTATATAATTATAATTAGAGAATAGAATTAACTAGAAAAATTTATGGCAACTTAGGCATGTATTTTTACTCTTATGATTAGTCAATGTATGTTTTCTTTAGAAGAGTAGTAACTACAGGGTAAGCATAAGCCAATACTATTTTGAGCCTTTTAGACTGACATATCCATATATCAATCTCATTACCTTTATGACATATACATCTTAACTTTACCTTGATTTTCTATGTGAGACCATATTTTTACCACATGCATTAACATGGAAATGATATAGGCATTCTTTGATTTATGAGCTACGGTAGCCAAATAGCCAACCTAACAATCAAATTTATCCTATTGATAAGCCCTTTGAGCTTTATTAGCCTTTTATTTTTGTGCTAACCATATTATAAGCCTTAACCTAAAAAATTTCTTACCTAAGCCTTAAATCTAGTGGAGCATTTACTATTGTTAATGCTTGTGGATGCACAAGAGAACAAGAATAGGGGAGGGGAGGGGGTGCACATATATTTAGGTTGGTTATAGTTAATAAAATGTGATTTTTATCTTTCTATCGTTGATGTAGTTTATTTCATTTTTCATTTTTATTAAAAAAAGAAAAAGAGAAGAATAATAAAAAGAAAAGAAAAGGAGAATAAATAAAAAAGTTATCAAGAAGGAAAATCAATTGTTTTGCAAAGTAATTCGTATTAATCTTTCCTCCGAAAGTCTTAGTAAATGGGTGAATTGATTATGATGAAAATATGGAAGAGTTGTTGTAAAGGGTCACCCTTTATGGTTATAATGTATTGTTTATCATAATTTTTTGTTAGTGATTTGTTATAATCTTTTATGCTTCATATGGTTTGTAATGTGAAGGCTAAGCTAAGAAATAGAGTTTTTACATTTGTCATATCTGATGATACCCAATTTTGAGTGGATGTTAATTTTTGCGTTTGATACTTTATTAAGTGTTTTTCCTACTTCACTAGTTTTGATCGATTTTAAACTATATGACCCAAATATTTCTCACCTTAACCTTTGGCCCCATTACAACCTTAAAAAGTTATTTGATTCATAATTATGCGTATAAATACTTAATGGTGGAGAACTTAAATGATATGAAAATTCTTGGAATGTCTTAATCGTGAAAGGTGTTTAAGTGTACTTATAGATTTGTTTTATTTTTAAGCATAACTTAAAGTTTACCTTTAGATTGCTTAGTTTTTAAATGGAATGGTTGTTGATTTATCATGAGTAAAAGTATTGAATGTTTAATTCTTATTGTGATTTTAAAAGATATTCCTATTTTCTTATAAGGTCAAAAGTGTATTTTAAACCCTAATGTTTACACCAGAATCTAAATTGAACACTACAATTTCGAGGTGTTCGAGTTAAACTCCAATGTTCACAATAGATCCTATGTGCTTGAAAAATCTAACAGAGGTTAAAGACCCTATAATAAAAGATGCTCTTGAATTTTTTAGTAGTGGTGAACTACTAAAATGACATCAATAAGACCTATATTTTCCTCGTCCTTAAAGTGTAAAATCCAAGCTCCCTTTATAATATAGGCCTATATTTTGTTAGAACACTATACAAGATAATAGCTAACTTATGGTCTAAACTTAATAAGATGATAAAAAAAATCTTATAAATGATATCCAAGGTACCTTTATGTCTTTTATATTAATTAGGTACATTATTATATTGGCACAAGAATTTGTTTAATGGTTATAGGAAAAAAACTCAATTAAAACTATTATATCAAGATGGATTTTCGTAAACCATTTGACTCAGTTTACTAGGATTTTATTTTGAATACTTTAAAGGCTTTTGGTTTCCTCAAAACCTTTATCAATTGGATCAACTAATTTATCTCAAGTACTTCGTATGGTATGATTGTGAATGGTGAGTCCACTAATCTTTTTAAGAGTAGGAAATGATTAAAGAAAGGGGACCCCTGTCCTTATACCTGTTTATCCTTTGTATAAAATCTCTTTCAAGGTAATTTGATCATTCTATAAGACATGATCTAAGCTACAAGTTTCACTCTAAGTGTAAAAACTGAGGATATCTAGCATAACATTAACAAATGATCTTTTATTGTTCTTTAAAGCTGATGACAAGTCTATTAGTACTATCATAACAATCTTCATAACTTAAAGATAATGACAGGGTTGGGAATGAATAAGAACAAAAGCTTCCTAAAGTTATCAGTTGGAGAAAGGAATTTAGCACCTTGGTTAACAGTAATAACATAAATATCTTTAAAGGAACTTTCATTCACTTATCTCAGGTTACCAATCACTACAAGAAGACTTAGGTTTGGAGATTGCCTACAATTCATTGAGACACTTTCATATGTTGGAAGAGTATAATTTAGAAACTCCATACTCAGCTCTCTCTATTTATACTAGACTTCTTATATTTTTCTCTCTAATGAATTGATATAGGACAAAGAAAGGCCGTTTAGAAATTTCCTATATTTAGGGAAACTTAATAAGAAGTTTTATTGCATTATTAAGTGGAAAGGGGTGCGCTAAACAAAATAATTAGGTGATTTTAGAGTCAAGTTATATCTTTAACTGATATGAAGCTGATCTCTATTATATAGATCTCATAGGAAAGTTCACCTACTGAACTATAGTATATTGTTAGTGAATATCAAATGTTGATCCCACAGGGGCTATAAGTATAAATAATAACCTCGTTTCTATTATCTAATCGAAAAATAGGATGATGATTTAGTAAAACTAAACTAAAATGAAATTAACACATTAATAAACTAGAACATAGATAACACTAAGATTAACTAGTATCAGCTAACTAGTACCTAAGTAATGAATTCCCTAATATTTCTTAATTATTATCCTTTATCATGCAATATAATTATTGATTAGTGGATCATAGAAATTCCTATCCTATATTCATATCTTTCTCAAGAATATTAATAAATAATTCTTGGCTAATTAGTTGAAATCTCTTTCTGATTAAAACCTTTAAGATTGCATTACTCGATTTATGAATTTCACTATTAGGTTTGACCTTAATCCATAGGATTTATGACAAACTATGTCTAAGTTTGACCTTAATCCATAGGATTTATGTCAAACTATGTCTAAGTTTGCTTTCAACTCCTTCCAATTATACGATATCTATTTGAACAAAAATATTTCTTAATCTTAATCGTATTAAACCATACATTGAACTAAAATCCTAGGCGTATTAATTTAAGAATCAAAATGCATAATTAAACTGCATTAAATCAACAATCAAATTGCATTAGATAAAGAATTAAATCACAAGAACCGTCTCAAATTAGGGATCATCATACATAGGCACTAGAAAATTTTAGTTCATTAATATAGAAAACAAAACCAATAATAAAGAAGAGAATCTATAATATATATTCCCTTTTCTCTAATAGAATACTCTTAAAATTTTGATGGAATGTTATTCTTTTTCTCATCTTTGAAGAAATATTTGTGTTTTTGCCATCCTAGGTTTATAATTGTGTCTTAAACTATAACTTTGCCTCTAACTTAACTCTAACTAATGCTCTAATGTTTGCTATTTGTAATTTCCTTTTATAGTGCATAATTAGGGTTTTTGGAGTTGTCACAGTTAGTCACACCTCTATATGTATGACTATGTACCTCAAAAACACCTCAAAATCATGTATATACATATTCCCATAAGGTTAGATGGTTAGTCACACCTCTATGTACATGTGACTTACATGGGCATATCCCTTTTAATATAAGTGAAACAATATCTTTGAAGTTGTACACATTCATAGTGACTTACAAGGTTCCTCACACATCTACGTATGTTATTTACATGAGAATATACTTCATCACATGGGCATTTTGCTCTAAAATAGCTTTAATTCTTCTATTTTATATCATAATTTGGACTAAATTCTTTTACTTTTGATCTATGAAGGCAATTAAGACCTAAAACACAGTATAAATATGATAAGTTCCAAAAATAATTATAACAAATCTAAAATAAACAAGCAAAATGCATTAAATATAGGATTACAAATATAGTCCATTAAGCATTTATCACTAACTAATAAGGTGTTAATAGCAAAATGTTTATGGAGAATCATAGCTAAAGAGAAATGCTATTGGATCCACAATTACTATCTCAAAGGTAAAAGGTTATAGGAGTTGAGGATAAAAACAACCACGTCATGGTTTACAATGCAACTTCTAAAGTTAAGGGAGCTTCTATCTTATTTTTTTATATGCATAATAAGGGATGGGCAAGATGCTTCCTTTTATTTTTATGTTAGACTAAATTAGGGCCTCTTTTGTATGGCCAATTTAATCCAAAGTTTAAACTATACTTCCCCTGAAAATGTAAATGTAATCTCTGTAGTGAGAACAACTAGATAGTGAATTCCACTCTACTGAATGACTGCTTACCTGACTACAATATAAGGACAAATGGGAAAGACTCCTATATCTGGCTAAGGCAACATTCAAGGGAGTTTACTAATGTAATAGTCGGTTTCCAAAACTACTAATAGTAAAGTGTTAGATTCTTAGTCATATGAATTACATCATATTAGAATGAATTTGGTGCATTTAGGAAATGATTTTATGATTTCATTCACATGCATAATATAAGCTTACAAACATGAATTTTGATTTAGAAAAATTGCACTCAATTAACATGTTCCGGGGTATGAAAGTTTCTAAATAATTGTGAATTGATTGTGCATTTCTAATGTCTTATATTTGGATTTACCAATAAAAAAAATTGATGAATTACAATTAGTAATTTGGAGTTTATTCTAAATTAATGGATTAAAATATACATTTAAACTAGGAAAAATTTCAAGTGATAAGATAAGTTGACATGTGGAAATTTAGGATGACTAAGCCTATAAATTGAGTGACATATGGTAGTAGAATTAAATGACAAATGGCCTAGGAACTAAGTGACATATGGTAGCCTAAAGAGAGAACATGTAGCTGGTCTAGACATTTGACAAGTGTCCTTAAAATGATCCTTCACTCACTCCACACGACATACATATGGCAGAGTCTCTTCGCTTGTTGTTTTCTGCTGAAGCTCTCTCCTTCTTCTTCCTCTCACTGTCAAAACTTACTTCTCTCTCACATCGCTGTGTTTCTGCCTAAATTTTATTCAACTGCCACACCAAAATCCATGTAAATAATCCTTCATAAAGATAGTTATAGAAGGAGAACATTTTTGTATTTGTTATCATCTTCTTGTCTTTGTTGAAACCATCCTACTCTTACCTTATTCTTGAGATGATCTTGCATGCAAATGAGGCAAAGCAAGCTTGATACATTAAGGTGACATTTAAGCTGAAAAAGTAAGTGAAGTATTGATCAATTGTGGCATGTGTTAGCTGATTATTGATTAGGGATGGATTGAATGTAGTGTTGATGTTGAAGTTGTGCTGGAAAATGATGGATGAATTGGTTACTTTTCTATTTTGTTTTTAGATGCATGAAAATAGTAGTTTATAAGTTATTATATGGAATATCTAATTTGGAATTTGAGGTATAATTGATGAGGAATTCATGCTAAAGATAGGTGTTAATAAGATGTTTTAGAATCTAGAAATTTAGTGATGTAAATGAGTTGGCAAAAAGGAAACTGTTAATGATTAAAGTGAGCAAAATTTGGGAGCCTTAATGTAACCAATATGGAATCTAGACTAGAATGAAATTAAGTAGCTTTATAGGATATGAATTCTAGAAAAATTCAAATAGTAGTGATGTCTTTAAGTATGTGAAATTCATAGAGAATTAAGGAAGAAATACTGTGCACGATCGTGGCCCTCAGTGCATAATCATGGCCTAATTACTTGCCTTATGTCATGATCGTGGCAAGGTCCCCCACAATCGTGGGCATAGTTCTGGATTGATAATTTCTATTTTGTGTAGATGTTAAATTAGCTGAGGAAAAGTCACTCTAAATTGGTGAATTTGGATTTGATTAAGGCTTAGAATGAACCTAGATTGTTGCTTGATTAATTAATTAAGAGCATGATAAGTTTAGGTTAATTGATGTCATAACTTAAAGAATGCACTATTTTGGTGTCATTGTAACCAAATCTGGAAATCATGATGTGGCGAAGGAATAAAGGTATTCTTATGAATGCAAACATGATCTTAAGGATATGAGTAATGTGCATTAGGCATGAATGAATTAGCATTGAAGAATATGAGGTAATTGTGAATGAGAATTGGGTAATTGTATGAATATATATATTGCTAGAAAAGTTTGGTGAATGAATGATTGATGAATTTGGAGTAAATAAAACTTACTTAAGGTAAAATCCTAATTGCAAACTAGTTGTATGCAAGCTATAATGTTTGAATAGTCAAGATATTTGTATAAGAATACATACCTGAAAAGTCAATTAAGTATGCATTGAAATATGAAACATATACATGTGCGTGATTGTATGTTCATATGATTAAATAAATTAGTGATTTGTTAACTATGTATTGCATCATGATAGATGCACAAGGTGATTGTCAATATCTAAACATTGTCGGAGCATCAAGGTAATAGCTTTTCTGGAGCATATTGTGAGTTAACTTAGATGTGTAAAATCATTTATATGTTCTTCTGTATGAATTGTATGTTAATATGGAACAAGTGTACAACTGATTAATAAAAGCTGGACTTAGATCCAGGAGTTTTATATATATGGCATGAGTACATAGAAATGAAAGGAAATGAAAACATAGCTTATGAAATGATACATCTCATCAGATTGAAATGCATAATCAGATAAAGTAGTTGTGACTAGAGTAACATATGTGGGAAAAGAGCTTTGAGCTAAGAATTATGAAAAGGAGCCTCAGGCTTAGATGATATGGACTCAGTATCTACAATAGATACGAGCCAAAAATGATCTCGGTGTCCACAACAAATATGGAACAGTAAATTGGTATAAGTACTTGGTCATAAAAAATGAAAATTGAAACACATATGCATTTGCATATACATCCCTACATATATCAAATAATTGAATTGAAATGTATTATTGAATTTTTAAAATAATGAATTACAATTGAAGTTAATGAATGATGTGTTGTGATATGCAATGCTAGTTTACATGATATGCTTGTGAAAATATAATAAACTTTGATATACTTATTTTTGTGATCTGATTTGAGTCAATATATTGATAATGGTTCACTTACTGAGTTCACAAACTCATTAAAATTGCAACGTTATTTTTCAAGTTCAAGGGAATTCTAGCAACTAAGGTGATTTGTTAGAAGTCTAGTACTTGCATTTTGGGGACAAAATTGACTCAAAGGTTTTTAGTTGAATATGAGAAGTCTAGTTAGAGTCTTGTGTATTAGCCTCTCATTTCATGTTATATTTTTGGTACTAAGATTGAACTCAAGCAAATGTTGTGTAATGTATATGTGGATTGTGAAATGTAACGACATGTGACTTTTATGTTTGTGAATGAAATACGAGGAAATGAACATTTAGAATGCTTATGATATGTTTGATGCCTTTAATGAGCTAGTTTGATTGTCTTAATGTACCATTTTCATAGAGTATGTTTTCAAATATCCTATGGTATGTTCAAACATATGCTCTGTAGGAGTGGTATGTTACAATTTGGGTATCAGAGCATGGTTTGGCATCCTTAGGGACATATATGAGCATTTCAACATGGCATATAGAAAGAGACCCATATAGTGATCATTATTATTGTTTGTTATAGGTCATCTGCTATAGGAGACCGTGTCGCATAATAAGCTAATCTTGAGTCAATAGGATCCAATAGAGAATCCCCTATACCTAGTCTGAACAAATGCCTAACAGAGTTTCTGAGAGGGTAGAAAGGTTGTATGATAAATTTAGGAAGTAGGGGATTGTAAACTTCTATGGAAGTACAAACCCTATTGAGGTAGAGGGTTAGCTGGAGAGAACAGAGGAAGTATTTGATCAAATGGATTGTGAGTCTGATAAGAGGTTCGACTACGCATTCTCATTACTTCAAGGCTCAACCTATCAGTAGTGGAAGACAGTTCCAAGTAGTTTCGCCTGACCTTGCAGATTAACATGGGGGGACTTCTTGAAGGTTTTTAAGGATAATTATATGCCAAAGATTTATTCAGATAGGAAGTAGAAGGAATTTCTCGATCTAAAATAGGGAAAATTCACGATAGCTGAGTATAAGGAACAGTTCAATGAACTGTTGAGATATGCTAATGCTTTGATCCCAACTAAGGAAGATAAATGTAGGTGGTTTGAGGGTGGATTGAATATGGAGATCAGGAAGAGGCTGGCCATTACAAATCTAAATAGTTTTACTGAGTTGTGAGCTGCTTCGATTCGAATTGAGCAGTTACTGAAGGATTAACAAGGAGAGTACAGACAAGAGTTCAGGTTTAAGAGGCATGGTGAGTTTCAAGTTGAATCTGGAAGGAAATTTAGTAAATGCCATAATAGATCATCATGATCACAGTCGAGGTCGAGGTTGAGGCAGTCAGGGTTTAGTCCCAGAGGCGGTTCTATTCATTCTGGTTGTGGTAAAGGTCAGACATTTAGAGGACAAACTTACGATAGACAAACACAATAGGTTTCTAGTTGTGAATGCTATGAAAAAACCATAGTGAAGTATGTTAGATGGTTGGGAGCTTGTTTGCTTGTGGCTCCTTAGAGCATTATATTAAAGACTGTCCAACAACTTTAGGAGCATAGTCTTGAATGAGAGGAGATCAGTGACTGTAATATCTCGTTACCAATATGAAGGGCATATTGGTAATTCGGATGGGTTAGGATTGGGTGCTTACATAATTTGAAATTTGCACATGCATATAGCCTCTATAATTATTGATAAATGATTAGTGTTGCACAAGCATACGTATG
>JANKYF010000005.1:27914637-27936646 GCA_029829435.1 Erythroxylum hondense | reverse complement strand
ATTCCTAAAATAAACAATATTTAGTAGATATAATTAAAATAAAGTAAATTATTATCAAAAATATTTAGTAATTTTAAAAAATTATTTAAAATATAGTCGTTATCATTTCAAAACTAAATTTGATATCACAATATTTAATTTTGAAATATAAATTCGTTATTATTAAAATTTTAAATCCACGGAAATACTCAAACTGATTAACATATGCTTCAGACAACTATATCCTTTTTCTTTATTGGGTTCTTTGCAGACGAGCGACTATTTGAATTTAAACAGAACAGAACAGAACAGCCACGTTGAAGTCTCCGTCATAATCGTTAAATTCGTAACCGGCAGACCACTCAAAACACAGACTGATTTTATCTCGTTACCCACGCCCGGTTGTCCATAGTAAATACACATCACCATCGCCATCACCACCTTAAGCAAGCTTTCATACTTCATTGCACATACCAGAGCTTGTCAGGATCTCACCGTTACTAATGGCAACCACAGCCTTTGCTAATACTTTATCTTCTTCTTCTTCTTCGTCGCTTAGTTCCCATTCAACTTCGCTCTCTCATGGACTCGGTACCGATGCTTTTCCTCCTTCTCGCATTTCACTTCCTAATCCCACGTCCCGTTTGACTTCTACCCATTTGAAGTCGAAGAACAAGTTCAGCCTTTTCACCACCCATTGTTCTCTTGATCCTGCTTCTGCTAAAGACCCAGTTCAAGAAAAGATACCCATTGAACTCAGTAATCAATTTGCATGCCTATCCGTCTATTTCTTTCTTGAGTTTCTACCTTATCTGTTGCCTTTCTTATTTCATTGGTGGGTTTTGCGTCTTTTCTTTTTGTAGGATATGAGGCTTATCCTACTGTGATGGATATCAACCAGATTCGTGAGATTTTACCTCATAGGTGGGTCTAAGTGAACCGTGTGAAGTCTTCTTATAGGGGTCAATGCTTAATCTTTATTCGTTTTCATCTTTCTTGAAGTCCTAAGACGGACAGTAGCCTTTCTGTGTTTAATTCATTTACATGCTATTTTGTTGTTTAGGTTTCCATTTCTCTTAGTAGATAGAGTGATCGAGTATAACCCTGGAGTTTCAGCTGTTGCCATCAAGAATGTGACTATAAATGACAATTTCTTTCCTGGTCATTTTCCTGAGAGACCAATCATGCCTGGTGTTCTCATGGTTGAGGTACAGTTCCGTATACTTCCGAGTCCTATTCTTTTACTTTCATTTATAATTGTTGAATTGAATTGTGCTGCTCTCTTTCTCATGGTTGAGGTAATTCCATATTCGGTTCTGCATACTTCCGTGTCCTGTTCTTTTACTTTCATTTATAGTTGTTGAGTTGCTGCTTTCTCCGAATGAGACATGTTAAGACTGCTCAAGTGATTTATAGCATGACATGGTTCTGTGCTGCATTTCAGAGATACCTTTCAACTGAATATGTAGGTACAGTTGCAACTTAGGCTTGCAAATCTGAATTTTGTTTTAATTCAATGTAATATTGTTGAGTAGAGATGACCTTCATACTAACCCACAACTGATAAATTTGTTGTTTCTTGAAATATTGTAAAAGGAGTGCTTCTTTTTGCTTACTGACGTATCATTTGCTTTAACTGAATTCTAATTACTGGTGAGACCATTTTGACTTAAGTTTATGTTTGGGGACTTTTGTTTGCTAGAGACAATAAAGCATTTGATATTCATCTATTAATGTATAGAAGAAACAATGATTTCTAGCAACAAAAGAAAATGTACAAAAGCAACACAACCAAAAACTTTTGGTAACAACTAGCAAGAGACATCAAAATCAGGGTAAAAATTAGAAAGTATAGCTATGGGACATCGATTATTTAAAGATTTAGATGGCACTCTATTATCAAATATGCAGCGGTTAAAACAACATCCCCCCAATAAGGTTTTTGGAACTTTATTTTGAAACGAAATTGCTAGAGTGATATTAAACGTGTATTTTTTCATTAGGCAATCCCATTTTGTTGGGTTCTGTCTACACAAGGTGAATCATGAATTATACCTTCCTTTTGCAAATAATGTGACAAAATTTGATTAAAATAATCTCTTGCATTGGCTGACCTTACTTGTATGATTAAACTTCCAAATTGTGTGTAAGTCATTTTATGGAACATTGGAAAAATACCACTCACTTCTAATTTTTCTTTCATAAGAAATAACTATGTAATTCTCGTGCAATCATCAATGAATGTTACAAACCATTTAGCACCAGAAATATTAGATATCCTGGATGGCCCCCATATATATCATTATGTATCAAAGAGAAGGGTTTAGTAGATCTTGTATTACTTAATGGAAATGATACTCGATGATGTTTAGCAAATTCACATGTATTGCAATGGAAACTACTGACATTTTCATTCTTAAAAAGTGAAGGAAACATAGTTTTAAGCAAAGCAAATGGTGGATGACCAAGGCGGTAATGATGAAGCCAAATTTTAGATTTATTGGAAGAAATGTTACTTGATGAGCAAGTGAGAGATAGCTGATTCTTTTGTTTCTTGTTGCCACTCATGTCCTCAAGTTAACAGAGGCCATTATTCACCTTAGCAAGACCAATCTTTCTCCCCGTAAGTAGATCCTGAAAAACACAGTGTGTAGAATAGAAAGTTACTTTGCAATTTAGATCTTTGGTAATTTGATGAATAGATTAAAGATTGGAGAACAACTTGGGGACATGTAATACATTATGTAGAGACAAAGACTTAGATAAGTTTATTGTTCTTTGACTTGCAATAGTTATAGGAAGTCCTTCAACAATAGTAATTTTTTGACTTCCAAGACATAATGGCTCTTGAGTCTATTACCTTAGAGCTTGGGGAGGACAAACTTGAGACACTTAAAGCATAAGAATTAAGGCACTTACTTGATTGATCCAATGAACACATACTAGAGGATTTTTAAAGAGAATTGAGAAGGTTTCTTAGCTTGTCTATTTCTTCTTTCTTGAATTCTCCGATATCAGCATTGTTGGATTTTTCTTGAGATTGGTCTTCCCCATTTGTGAAGTGGGCTTTATCTCCTTTGAATCCTCCCTTTCGGTTAAGGACTTGTTCATTCTCATAGAGTTTGAAGCATACTTTTCGCATATCGCATGGTTTTTTACAATATGTACACCAGATTGAGTCTTTGTTTTTTGTGAAGCTCTCATTATTCATCTTTGCAGATACCATTGCTGAGCTTTCTTATTGTTTTTGGCTCCTACATAACCTCTCTTCTATTCTCTTTGGCCTGAATCAATGATATTGTCTCATTCAAAGATGTTAACTTTTTCTTTCCCAAAATTTGAACTCTTATCTGATCGAATTCCACATTAAGGCTGGCAAGGAAATCATAAATTCTATCCTTTTCAACAAAGTTATTCAAATTGGTTGCATCTTCACTACACTACATTTGAACACATCAATATTGGTTCATTTCTTGCCACAGTTTTTTAGAAGGTTGGCATACTCTGTAACAAAACGATACCTTGTTTAGTGTTTGAAATCTTCGGTTTGATTCCATAGATTCAAGCAGCATCTCTTGTCTTTGAATAGGTTTGTTGAAGAGTATCCCATATGTCTTTAGCTATTGGCAAGAACATGCAAGTGTCAATTATTTCAGGTAGCATGGCATTCCACAATCATGACATGACCACGGAATCCTCTTCATCCTAAGCAGCGAATTTTGGGTCTCCTTTTTTGGGTCCAGTTCCAACCAAGTGATTAATCTTGCCCTTTTCCTTTGAGAAATGTTTGAATAAATTGTGACCACTTCAAATAATTTTTTCCATTTGAGTCTAAAGGTGCTTGGATATTCTGCATATCCCCCATGTGTTGAGTAATTGATGTCTTTTCTTATTCGGTAGTAAGGGGGAGTGTTTCTGAAATTTTTGACATGTTGAAGGTTGCAACAATTACATAGAATGTTGGCAATCAAGGCCTAAGATAGGAAAAGATCAACAATGAAGGTTGGAAAAAGAAGGTCCCAAAAGCAACAACTCTAATACCATGAACAAAAGACATAATAGTCTTACGTTATTCTTTGACCCTAGGCTATACATAATTTATACAAATGAGATTTGAATTCTAACAATCTCATGAAATCTGTTATCTTCTGAAAATTAGGAGATATTTATTCTATCCTAAAATAGAATGAAAATCATAAGCTATTTATGGAATTCCTAGTTATACAAAGAATCTTCTCAATGGAAGAAGATATTTTAAATTTAACCATTATCTTTCATAACTTTTAGAGATTCATCTTAAATGTGTTTCAATTATCTATTCATATCCTCCAAGCTAATAATGGTTGTGAATATTAACTATGTGACCTAACTCGATAACTCACCAAGAATAATAGTGTTCACCAAAGTACTTGCATCTACACTCCTCAATAAAATGGCGTGGCCAAAGAAAATTTGTCATTTCCTTAAGATGGCTTGATCCATTATGTTCTGTAGAGAATCCTGTAATAATAGATAGTCCCTTAATCAAGGGATTATCCTTAGCTATAATATCTAGCTATATTAGGAATATTTCCAAATAAGGAGTTTTCCTAATTAGGAAGACTCCCATAACTATGTACCCTAGCTCTATATAAGAATAACAGCAGCTGTACATCTATAATCTGAATAAAAAACAGAGAAGTTTTTACATGTTCAATAGTTCTTCCTTCTCAATATTGGGGTCTTGATAGTTTTGTACCTTATAAATAAGATATGATAACGTGGAAAGGAGAGCATTTGTCAAAGTTGCATTTAATGCTTTTTATGGACAAGAGACAAAATTCATAAAAGACAAAAGAAGTAAGGTGAATAAGTAGTAGAATCGTGAGAAGCATAAATAATAAGAAAAAATGTTCATGTTCATCCGAAGCTCTCCATCATCTTCTTCGAAGATTCATCTTCATCTTCTCTTTCACGTGCTCTCCAAGAATAAAGGTAAGAGCTAACACTTCTTTATTCTATCTATTTTCGGATCAAAGAGTTTGATTCGGTTAGATTCTCCGGCCTCTGTGTAGATATTGTTAGAGACGATCTCCTTTGGTTGTGGCGATTTGAGAATTCTGGTACTTCTTTATATCGACACATAGATCCTGGACTTAAGGAAAGTCCTAGAACAAATTTTGTTTTGTTTTCCGCACCGCATGTATGTGATGCACACACTGGGGTTTTCCTACAGTGAACATGGAACTTGGTAAATGAAATGGTTGAATAATTGAAAAATGAGATTATTCAGGAATACACGTTGACTGCTAAGAATATGCGTTGAATTTTTGGTAGTAGATCCATAATCAAAAAAGTGTTTGTGATTGTTCCAGAAGAAATGAAACAAAAAATATGGTAGAGCTAGGACGGCTATTGTATGGTATCTACCCAATGCTACATGCAGAGGCGCATAATAGATCGATACGAACATCATGAGCTGCCTCGTAATAAACCTTGTTGTTGCCGATATCTTCTTCTCGGTTCCTTCTCCTTCTTCTATAACCTGAGCTCAGAGAAGAGATAAGAGGGCCCCACATGACTGCAGGAAAATCCTGGTGTGTGCATCAGATACACGCGGTGTGGGAAAAAAAAATTATTCCGGGACTTTCTCGAAGTCCATGATCTATGTGTCGATACAAAGTACCAGAATTCTCAAACCACAACGACCAAAGGAGACCATCTTTAACGGTATCCATTCAGAGGTCGGAGAATCTAACCAAATCAAACTCTTTGATCCGAAAATAGCTAGAACAAAGAAGAAAGTGCTAGCTCTTACCTTTGTTCTTGGAGAGCACGTGAAAGAGAGGAAGAAGATGAAGCTTCGAAGAAGATGATGGAGAGCTTCGGATGAACATGAAAAATTTTCTTTATTATTTATGCTTCTCACGATTCTACTACTTATTCACCTTCCTTCTTTTGTCTTTTATGGATTGTGTCTCTTATCCATAAAAAGCATTAAATGCAATTTTGACAAATGCTCTCCTCCTTTCCACGTTATCATATATATAGATGCTGAAGTGGTCCAGTCACATTGGGGTCGATCCTACCGGGTTCTGAATGTGGAAAAACATCGGAGACTTGTTTCACCAATATCGATGTCGTGATCTCAGTGGGACACATCTCGATCTTATCAGGATCTATTTGGTTTTACTGCTCTCCATATAATGGATCTCTATCCAAAACTATTTTATAAATCCTCCGAATCACTCTTATGCGTGTGACTCATTAGGTTCTTGATTATGTTGGCCACTTAGATTAACACTTAATCCAAGCAAGTCATGAGCGGTGTCTAGTAGCATATCATGGCCCCCAATTGACCGGAAAGTAAGTGGTTTGATGAATGAACCTATGCCACCACGAACCATCTCACGAAACCTCTCATAGATAATTGCTGTGCAATTCGTCCTTTCACCATGCTATACCTCACTTGGTTATAAGTATGGGCAAAGTGTCAACTCTCACTAGATTGACTACGTCAAATCTAGTCCAAGTGCTATCAGTTCTTGTCCTGGGACTCATTACTCTATATGTCAATGAAGACATTCCTTATGACATATGTACTCTGGCCAGAGATTTAAGTAATGACCCCAACAAGAGGTCGTGAGCATCATCTTTTGCTATCATAGAAGTGGTGAATTCTGTATTGGTTGCTCAGTTACCTTCGAATACATCAAGCTGTAGCCAATCACCACCCTATGAGCGACCTCTACAAGGCAGTAAGGAATGGAATCAAAGCACGGAATCAATATCCAAGATATCCTTGAGTACCTCAAATCTAAGGATATTTGCACCATTGCTATGATGAGATTATCACTAACATTAAAATAGGACATCCATGTGATGATCTCATGGTAGGTCCTCCAATGTACTTACTACCTCTAGTAAGCATTCACATCCCAACTCGAAACATCTCATGTCATTAGTTTCTGAGATCTACTGCTTGATCAAATCAAGGAATTTGACATGTACTAATTTATCCAGATTAACGATGTCCAATCTCATTAATCCTATGACTAGGGACAATTTAGATACTGACATAATTGCACATGATAGGAATCTTAGTAGTATGATCACATCGTAATTTCCTTCATGCTATGTCATATATTATGGACTTCATTAATTTGCTTATAGATCACTATCAATTCATAAATAATAAACACCAAATTAATGAAATATGCCTAATAAAGTCTATACACAACTTTGTACAAAATGCGCTAAAGGCTCCTAACCACTAATGGGTGAGTGAATTCAATAGTCAGATGTGGGGATATGTGTCAAGAAATATGCTTAAAGGTTTGCGAAAGTCAATAACCATTAGTGTATGGGTGTTATGTTCACAACAAAAATCCCTCCAACAAACTTAAACCAAGAACCCTAAAATGCATCTTCGTTGAATACCCTCCCACACAACAAGGATGTTGTGTTATTTTCCTATTCAAAGGAAATTCTGTCTTTTGTGATGAGACCATTCTTGAGAATCAACCATTTCATCCCAATGCCTCTCTTCAACGGAGATATCAAGGGTTGCGCTCTTACTGTAGCTCGTCCAATATATTTGCCTAGTCCTTACCTAGTGAAATCATTAACCAAATCTGGTGAAATTGAGGTGAATAGTCAGTAGAATCATATCCTGAAAAAATCAATTCTAGTTTATTCTAGAACACCAAAAGTTCTTACTCCTCATCAAAGCCAATCACTGGAATCAGAGACTAGTCTACTATGAGAGGAAATAAATGTTGACAATGACCTAGTTGTCCCAATTGCAATTCGAAAAGGGGTAAGATCTCGTACAAAACATCCCATTTCAAATTATTTGACATGCTTTAGATTGTCACCACAATTCAGGGTCTTCACCACCAAAATTGACAATATGCAAATTCCAAATAGAGGGTGCATTGAAGGATCCAACTTGGAAGGTGGCTGCTATGGAAGAAATGAAGGGTTTAATAAGAAAAGATACATGGTATATTGTTGAGCTATGTAAGAATAAAAAGGTGGTAGTATGCAAATGGGTATTTACTGTTAAGTATAAGTCATCTGGAAGTATTGACAGGTATAGGGCATGGCTGGTTGCACTAGGTTTGAAACAAAATTATGGGATGTATTATGAAGAAAGATTTGCTCCAGTGGCTAAACTGAATTCCATAAGGGTATTGCTATCTCTTGAGTTAACCTAGAATAGGATCCTTTTCAATTAGAAGTTAAGAATAGATTTCTTAATGGTGAACTGGAGTAAGAGGTCTATATGAAGCTTCCTCCTAGTTTCATTCAGCTATGTTTTGGTTCAGTTTGGACACAAACGGGGACAAACTAGTCATATTCTATTTACAAAGCGTGCAGCAAATGGAAAATGTTCCATATTGATTGTGTATGTGGATGACATTATAATTAGATGATGATACTCAAGAAATTGAGAGTCCTAAACATTTGAAGTTAAAGATCTGGGCAGTTTGAAGAATTTTTTGGGTATGGAAATTGTGACAAGCAAAGAAGGCATTCCAATCTCTCAAAGAAAGTGTGACCTAGATATTGTGGAAAAACTATATGGTTAGGAGACTATTTTAGGAAATATATTGTAACGGATTGTATCCTTAAGTTAGGATATTATTGGTCAAGATTCTGGTAGGATTGGCTAAGATTCTGATAAGATACTCCATGATTTATGGGTATCTACCAGATTTGGATACTAGGTTTTTGTATATATATATATATATATAGCTAGTAGTGTTGTAACAAACACACAAGAGAAAATATACTTTCTGCTTAATTTCTGACATGGTATCAGAGATTTTGGTTTAATAACCTGACCATATTTTGACCTTCATCTCCATATTTTTCTAGCCTTCATTGCTGAAATTTTTTTCCTTCACACTTTCTCTTCTTCTTCTTCTTTTGTCTCCCACACAATTTGACCTTAATTGCCCAGTTGTCAAGCAAGATGCTAGAAATCGAGGATTCTACGGTTAAGAGTGGGGAGACTACCAAAATCCAATCGAAAGAGGTAATTCAAACACAACAACCTGGAGAGTTGCAGAGCATTCTAGGTACCTACAGATTAGATGGAAAAAATTATCTCAAATGGTTTTAACTCACCTGAATTGTGTTGAAAGGAAAGGGGAAGATTAGTCATCTCACCGGTGTAGGGCCTAAACCAAGGGATCCGGAATTTGAAGCATGGGATGAAGAAGACACTATGATCATGGCATGGTTGTGGGGCTCTATGGTCTCGGAAATCAGTGAGACATGTATGTTTTTGGCCACTGCCGAGGACATATGGGATGCAATCCATCAAACTTATTCCAAGGCTAGAGATGCGTCACAAGTGTATGAAGTAAAGGTGAAAAATGTTGCTTGCAAAACAAGGAAACAAAAGTCACGAAATACGCAAATCAATTGAAATCCTTGTGGCAGGCATTGGATCACTACAGGGTGATAAAAACTAGGTGTCCCAAAGATGCAGCAGGTCTAAAAACCTTCATTGAACAAGATAGAGTTTATGATTTTTTGGTTGGACTGAATCCAGAATTTGATAAAGTAAGGATACAAATTCTTGGGAAGCCGGAGGTTCCATGTTTTAGTGAGGTAATGACTTTAATTCGAAGTGAAGAAAGTAGGAGAGTGCTGATGCTAAAACCGCAAATCATTGACAGTTCAGCTATGTGGCTGGTAATAGCAGTCAACCACAAATACGAAGAGAGGAGCAGTTTTTGAAGGAAGGAAGAATAATTAGTTGAAGCCTCAAAATCGTGATGAATTATGGTGTACTTATTGCAAGAAACATCGACACACATGTGAGAAATGTTGGAAACTTATTGAAAAGCCTTCAAGCTGTGAGTGGGATCAGAAGGGAGATCAACCACGAAACAATGGACAAGTGCACATTGCTGCTGTATCACAAGATGAATCAATGTCACAAGAGCCAAGTAGCCTCAACAAGGAAGAAATTGAGAGGGTGAGATCACTTATTAGCAGCCTTGGGAAAACTGAAAAGCCTTCAGGTAATTGTTCTTTGGCATATTCAGGTGAGTTTCCTCTTTCTCTTGGATTAAATGCCTCGGGTACGACCTTCACTAGCCCTTGGGTCATGGACTCAGGAGCAACCGACCATATGACCTACTCATCAAATATCTTTTTAACCCACTCCCCATGTCCATGCAATAAGAAAATAGCCATAGCTGATGGATCCTTAACCACTATAGCCGGTATAGGTGATGTCAAAATAGCCCATCAGTAATTCTACGAATTGTACTTCATGTTCCTAAATTGTCCACAAACCTTGTTTCCATAAAGAAACTCACCCAAGATTTATCTTGTAATGTAATTTTTTATAGTAACTATGGTGTATTCCAAGATAAGGATTTGAGGAGGATGATTGGATGTGCTAGGGAACGGGATGACCTTTACTATCTAGAAGCACCAAGCCAACTAAACATGACCAAGAGTAGGTTACCACATTCCTTCATTTCAGAACTTGTTTATTTCAATAAAGAGAAAATTTTGCTTCATCATTGTCAACTTGGGCATCCATCATTTAAGATTCTTCAGATTATGTTTCCCTCGTTGTTTCAAGGTTTAGATGTTGAAAACTTTCGTTGTGATGTGTGTGAACTTGCTAAACACAAACGTGTACCTTTTTCAAGTAATAATAAAAGAAGTTCTACTCCTTTCTATCTCATTCATAGTGATATTTGGGGTCCATCTAATGTCTCTAATATTTTTGGGGCAAAATGGTTTGTTTCTTTCATTGATGATTGTACACATGTTACACGAATATTTTTGCTCAAACATAAGTCTGATGTTAGTACTGTACTCCCAAGCTTCTATTCCATGATCAAGAATCAATTTGGGGTCAATATCAAAAGATTTAGACCCGATAATGCCAGGGACTACTTCAATAAAACTCTTACCCTATTCTTCCAAAAAGAGGGAAAAATCCATGAGTCTTTTTGTGTAAGAACTCCACAACAAAACGGGGTAGCAGAACAGAAAAATGGGCACCTTCTTGAGAAAACCCGAGCCTTGTTATTTCAAAACCATGTGTCTAAAGTTTTTTGGGGAGAAGCAATTCTTACCGCCACTTATCTCATAAATCATTTGCCCTCTCGAACCTTAGGTTTTAAGAGTCCTATGGACATTCTTTCAACTTTTTACCCAAAGCTAAACACTACAAATATCCTTGTCCCTAAAGTCTTTGGGTGCACATCCTTTGTCCATGTCCATAGTCAAAATAGGGGGAAATTAGATCCAAGGACTCTAAAGTGTGTCTTTGTGGGTTATTCGCTAACTCAGAAAGGGTACAAATGTTACTATCCTCCATCAAAGAAATTCTATGTCTCGATAGATGTCACATTCAATGAACAACAACTTTATTACATCAATCCTTATCTTCATGGGGAGGATTTAACTAGAGAAGATAAGGAAGATTTTTTTCTTGATCTGTCATTGTCTAAAACTCCATCTAATCCTCCTATGTTTGCGTCCGCACCTCCTTGTTTATCTGATTCTTCTGCACCTCTTTGTTCATCCAAAACATCCAATGAACCACAAGAAAAGCCTGATGTAAGGTTTGACAAACGTAAAGTATACACAAGAAGGAATATGGCCATCCCAGAACCTATACAAGTCCAGAAGTCTAACTCTGATCCTTTGAATGAGGTAACAATTTCTAACTCTCCATTACAAGATGAATTTCATGAGAATAACAAAGACCAGGACCTTCCAATTGCCATCAGGAAAGGAACCACAGAGTGTACAAAACGACCATTATACCCTCTTGCACATTTTTTGTCGTTTAAGAATTTTTCATCATCTCATAGAGCTTTCCTTGTAAGCCTGAATACCATCACCATTCCTACCATCCTATTTGAGGCTTTGTCTAATGGAAAATGAAAACTAGTTATGAATGTCGAGATGGAGGGATTAAAGAAGAACAAAACTTGGGAGTTGGTTAAGTTATCGGCAGGAAAGAAACCGGTGGGTTGTAAGTGGGTGGATACAGTGAAGTATAGAGCAGATTCGTCAATTGAGAGATACAAGGCACGGTTGGTGGCTAAGGGGTATACACAAACTTATTGAACTGATTATCTAGAGACCTTTGCTCTTGTTGCAAAGATGAACACAGTTAGAGTGTTGTTGTCACTTGCAGCTAATTTTGGTTGGAATTTGCAACAGTTCGATGTCAAGAATGCGTTCTTACATGGAGATCTAGAGGAGGAGATATACCTGCAAGTTCAATCTGGTTATAAGAATAACTTAGCTACTCATACTGTGTGTAAATTGAAAAAGGCATTGCATGGCCTCGAGCAATCACCACAGGTATGGTTTGGTAGATTGGCAAGAGTTATGTTGGCCATGGGGTACAAACAAAGCCAAGGAAACCACACACTATTCATTAAACACTCTCCCTCAGGGGGAGTTATAGTTCTTTTGGTGTATGTCGATGACATAATAGTAACAGGAAATGATGTTAAGGAAAAAAAGGTTTTGAGTCAATGATTGGCTAAGGAATTTGAGATCTATGCATTGGGAAAGCTTAAGTATTTTCTCGGGATTGAAGTTGCTCACTCTAGGATGGGAATTTTTATCTCAACAAATGTTACAGATCTTCTCAAAGAAACAGGCAATACAGCATGCAAACCGGCAAGTACTCCCATGGATCCGAATCTTAAGCTTGGAAAGGAAGAGGACGATGCAATAGTCGATAGAGAAATGTATCAACGCCTGGTAGGGAAACACATTTACTTATCGCACACACTACCAAATATAGCATATGTTGTAAGTGTGATTAGTCAGTTTATGCATAACCCAAAGAAAGGTCATCTGCAAGCAGCTCATAGGGTATTACATTATCTCAAAGGAGCACCGGGTAAAGGTATTTTGTTTAAAAGGAATGGGGGATTGGTACTTGAAGCATACACTGGTGCTAATTATGCTGGTTCAATTGCAAGAGTTATTTTATTATGAATATAATAATGGAAAAGGATCCCTTTAAATGATACTCATAGTTGTATTTATGTACCTTTAGAAATAACGAATGAGAACCTACGAGTTATTCCTATTCTCTAGACTTGTACTTTTTCACATGCCTTATATTAGCAGGATTAATTTGAACAATATCTACTTTTTCCTTTTGTCAAAAATATTCTTTCTGTCTTAGGTACATTGGATCTGTCAAGAAGATTGCCAATTCTCAAAAATTCAATTTGGCATGCGTAATATTGAAACTCAACACTGTGTTTAGTCTTGTGCAATGATGGGTATGCCA
Source organism: Erythroxylum hondense (assembly GCA_029829435.1). Lineage (NCBI taxonomy): Eukaryota > Viridiplantae > Streptophyta > Magnoliopsida > Malpighiales > Erythroxylaceae > Erythroxylum > Erythroxylum hondense. The sequence goes on along the minus strand of JANKYF010000005.1, from coordinate 27,923,382 downwards.
ATTCTCAAAAATTAAATTTGGCATGCGTAATATTGAAACTCAACACTGTGTTTAGTCTTGTGCAATGATGGGTATATTAAGTTAAATGATGCATGCAACAGACCAAGATAATTGAACTAAACACTCCGGGAACAAACAGCAATGCATACGAGGATTTAATCAAAAGTTGGATTATTATGGTCTTTTAGAGTTGATAACTCTAAAAATATGATATAAAGCTGTGTAGATTTAAGTGGCATACATAAAATAAATTGATGCATAAAGTGAATTATTCTTTTAATTGTTTTTCACATAACTAATGCAAGTAAACCATGTCTGCTATCTAGCTTCTAATGACTACAGTTCTTTACGACTTCCAATAACATATTAAATGCAAATGTTACGATTTTGCCACAGTTTTACAATTTTCAAAAGTTGGTATTCGTCTTACGTTTATTGAAATTCATTCAATTGAGTAACGAAATTAAGTTTTTAGTATGCAAAGTTACCCCTTAAAACTAGGTGCTTAATTTGTCTTCACCATGGAAAGATAATCTGTGGAATAATAACACAAAGCCAAGTAGTTCCAAACTGATTAATATGGTTGAACTTGCATTTTGTATTCTTAGTCTACTGGCATATCCACTTGTTTGAAACTATTAGATGGCTGCCACTAAATAGAATTAGTGACTATGAGAACTTTGATTTACCTGGTTCATTAATGGGGGAAAGAGCCTAGCATGTATGCTTTTAACTTAACTTAGCTGTAACCTCCATTCTAGAAGTCTTGGTAAATCCGATTATTAATAAGTTCTTGCATTTGAAGTTGAAGTTTCTAAAGAGCTATATGCTTATGTATTTTCAAGTAATATGTATCATGTACTAAAAGAATAATTTCTATATGTCTAATTTTGTTTCCTGAGTTCATAATTTTATCTGAACTCTTGAGAGCGGCTACTGTTTTTTATCTCATTTATTGGGTATATTTAGTTAGCAAAAGGGACGAATCTGCTGAATTTGCAGAAAGATAGGAGCATGATGACATCTCTTGAAGTCACAAGGGTCTTTTGATATGCATTTAATAGTTATCTGAACCAAAATTTTGTTAGTTGCTTGTTCTTGCTGAATTTGATGATTTTTAATTTTGTTAGTCTTAGGATTTTATTTTAGTGCCAAATTGGGAAAGTCTTGAGTCTTATGAAAAGAATGAGCTCTATTTGGTCCATTCATATGTGAAGTTATCAATGTGTCATGAAAGTTCTTAGATGTTCTTTTCTTAATTTTCCTTTGCACCTAGTCTTCTAAGAGCATTTTTTGTTTCCACCTATAATCAGCTTTAAATGCAGTATATTATCCAATTGTGTACAACGAAGAAAAGTTGCCTTTATTAGGAATCAGAAGATCAATCTGTCAACTTGGAGATTTCATCAACCCTTAGCTTATAGGGTCCTCAGGTTTTCTGTTCGATTATAGCATTCAATGCTCTTGAGAGAACATGTTTCAACTTGTCTTTTGGAAATTAGAACAAGTTTCAACTTAGTTTCACAAAGATCAGAAATGAGATTTGCCTACTTAGACTTAAAAACCAGAAATGTCAAAAGATAAACCAACATTGTACCTCATTGTTCTCACCAGAGTCTGAACTCATTAAAATTGCATTAAAGATTACTGGTGAGATCCTCAACAAGCTTGAGATTTTCTTTTTATTATAATGACTGAAACTGGCGCGCATTGTGATCAAGCTCCTCTTACTAACTTGATAAACAGAATCTAGGTGACATGAGTATTAATTCACTTGACTTCTGTCATTTTCTGCCTGGCCAACTACTGGGCTGATGAATACAAGTTTGACGACTGATATTTGACTCTCTATATGCAGACCATTGCTGTAGGTTGTCAATTTTCCTTCTGTTTTAAAAAATGAAGTCACTCATTTTTATGAATTGCACAAATGCATTCGTGTTCAGTTGATAACTTGCATTGGTTTTGTTTTAAATCAAGGCAATGGCACAAGTTGGTGGGTTGTTAATGCTGCAACCGGAAGTTGGAGGCTCTCGGGATAATTTCTTTTTTGCAGGTATTGATAAAGTAAGATTCCGAAAACCAGTGATTGCGGGAGACACCTTAGTTATGCGAATGACACTCGTCAAGTTGCAGAAGCGGTTTGGAATCGCTAAGATGGAAGGAAAAGCTTACGTTGGAGGTGAAGTGGTTTGTGATGGCGAGTTCATGATGGCTACTGGCAGCTAATAAGCTGTATGTTGTTTGTTTAGAGCTAGTAAGGCATCTATTGCAACCCTCCACCCCAAACTTTGGAACCCCTGTCATATTTGTGATCTGAAGTCCTGTGATTTTGCTTAACTTGATGTTTGATTTACTGCTCCAATAGAGAAGAGATGCTAATTATGTGTTATCCCGGCAGGGAAGATGCAAAGCTTTGCTTTTTTATTAAACTCATCAATTTCAGTAAGAAGAGTTGTTTTTCTTTTTAACATAAATTATTGCTCCAAAAGAAATCTCGAAATTAACTGAATTCTTCTTATTCTTTTGCGACATATCCAATCTACAATGTTTGACTTGACCAGTTAAAGATCGGGCAAGATAGATTACATTATATTTGTCTCCTGTCAAAAAAATCAATAAAAAGTCTCATTGAAAAAAAAAAGTGTTTTATGAATTTAGGAAATCTTTTTTTTTTTGTTAACTCACGAAATTTTCTAGGTGGGATTGATTCGATGATCCCTTTAAGCTATTATTACGCCCAAATTATTTCTTGCTCGTGTCGAGTAGGATCCCGAATTTTGTCCTTGGTGAATAATTTCTCTTTAGTAACTAGCCACGTAGCCTATTTAAATCAGACTAAATCAGACTAGCTTACATTGAGATATCTTAGAAGCACTACTTTGCATTAGTTGTTTATAAGAATTGTTGGAGCAAATACCTAAAAGATGCCTTGACAAGATAATGTTATCCTATAAGAGGAATTAGGTCCAAAAGTGGGAGCACTTTGAATCAATTCATCCTTAATACTACGGTTAATATTATATTTATTTTCTTTTAAGACTCCTCTTATAGAATCTAAGTCAAGAATTATGCCCTTTTAAGGTTGAGAAGTTAGTGTTATTAACTAAAGGGCTCAAAATACTTCTATCTTGCCAAAATTAGTGTTTGCACTATTCCCCAATTTGTGTTTGATCACAATTTTCGTTTCCACCCTAAGCTTTAAGATATATAGTATAATTCAGGAAGTATTAGCATTTCAAGAGACATATCAAAAGTTTTGAATCTTTAGACAATGAGTGTGAACCCATTTAACCCGTATGGATTCTTTGTCAACCAAAATCCTCCAAATTTTCTTTGTCATTTGAACTTAACTCAATTTAATAGGTATAATAACAAGTTCCCCTTCCACTTTAGGCCAGCAAACATTTTTCACTTTACTTTAGCTAGAAAGCCCTTTATAAAGCTTTTAAGGAAAACTATGAGAGAAGACCAGGAAACATGCATTAAATTGATGACATAATTAATCAATTATACTCTACTAGTAAAAGAGAGACTTTTTGTAACATCCCGTCACCGATGTGATGGGTATAGTGGTAATTTGGAATGAGTTAGGATTGTGTGCATGCATATTTCGAATTGCACATGCATTTTAGCCTCTATATCTATAGATAATGATCATTGTTGCACTAGCATATGCATGTACATGCATGTATGACATATTCTCGATATATTTGTGTATATTGGAAATTCGGTGATAATTGTGTAGATTGTGCTTTGAAAATTGAATTTGAGTGAAAAATGAGATCTAGGGGTTTGAAATATGGAATTGAAGTGTATAATCACGTGTTTTATATTTTTTTAGGATTTTTAGAAATTTTTTTAGAATTTTTGGAGTATTAAGTCTGAACCAAAAAAATGACCTAATGGTTGATAAATTGGATTTTCGGTTCCAAAATTGATTGACCAATGGCATAGGAAAATTAGAGTTATGATTTTAGGATTTACTGCTTAGAGCCATTAGAATTTGGGAGAAATTAGAATAAGAAATTAGATTTAGGCTGTATGGGCTGCTCTAGTAGATTGCCAAACAAGCCCTAAACTTCTTATATTTAAATCAAACCCTATTGGTTTTGTCTTCCACGATGTTTCCTTTGGTTTGAAAGAAATTGTTTCTCTTCTTCTCTTATCTTCTTCGTGATCTTCTCCTTGCTCATTTTCTTCTTGTTTCCTCTTGCTTGCTTTTTCTTCCTTGTGCAAAGCCAACCTCAAACCCTTGAGAAGATGAGATTTTGAGAGTTTTGAGAGAGGCCGTTTGTGTTGGTGATTTGGAGATTTTCGGGAGTTTTGACAAGTTGGGAGCTTAAGTAGGTAAGTAAATTCCTTTTATGTTGTTTATTTAGTAGTTAAATGCATTTATGGGTTTTAATGTGAAAGATTTGGGGTAGTTGAGTTTGATTTATGGTTGTTTCTAGAGAGAGAAATTGCGATAAATGGTCGGAGAAGACAAACAGGAACCCTAACGTCGCGACGAGTATGAGAGCCTCATCGCGATGAGCAGTTAATTATTCGTCGCGACAAGAGGGTTTAAACATCGCGACGAGCAGGTAGACGTCGCGGCGAGCGACCTCGTGTCGTCGCGACGTACGTCCTTACGTCGCAGCGAGGCTGATTTTCTGAACTGATTTATTTTAGTTTTTGGGTCATAACTAATGACATAGACCTCTAATTGAAGTGATTTTTGATTCGTTATAAATTAGAGAAAGAGTTCTACAATTGATGTGAAGAAAGAAAGTTTGAATTCAAGTCTTTAAAGATCTCAATTATTGAATGAAAGTTGAGGACAAGTTCTTATTTCAACCTAAGAGTTGTTGTATGATAATTGGAGTATAATTGTGAGATTTCTGAATTAAATTCAATATTTTTTGGGGTTTTAAAATAGAGTGCAATGGGTGAACTTGATCTAATTCAAGATGACTTTGGTTTAGAGGTTTTTCTTGGGAATATTTTAGTGTGTATGATATGGTATCGAAATGAAATGAGTCATATTTGATCAATTGAGTGAAAGTGAGTTTCGAGGCCAAAGAAAGTGGAAATTGGGAGTTCGTGCCGGGAAGGTCACGAACATGCATCGTACATCTTTTAATTGCGTCATGTGCATCATTAAATCTTTCTGATTATGCATTTAGTAATGGGAAATTGCTTGGACTGTTATAGAGGCACCATTGGAACGACATTCCATGAATTTTGCTGGGACTTCTAGGCGGTAGCTCGGATGTTATAGGCGAGTAACCTAGTTGGTTCCTCAATCTTTATGTGTTTAAATTACGTGCTTATGCCATGCGGAGTTAATGGAGGGTTTATGTGTTTGATTGTGATTGGTTTCGGACCATAGGTGTCCGAAGCATTGGGTACTTGATATTGAAGTGTATTTGCGTGTAAATTGTAATTACATAGTTCTAATGTGATTGGGGCATATGGCATTAAGTTGTGATACAACTACTTTGAATTGAGACATATGCATTCATACATAAAGGCATGATCAGATAATGACAGTTGTGACCAGAGCAGCCAACGTATTTCAGAGCTTAAAGCTCAACGCAAAAGGGCCTCGAGCCCAACGTATTTCAGAGCCTCAGGCTCACCGTATCAGGGCATTCAAGCCCAACGTATTTCAGAGCCACAGGCTCACCGTTAATGTGCCCATCACTGGGACAGTTCAGGCACACGGTCACAACACCGTAATAAAATGGGAAGTGTCACATGTGCATTGCATATACATATGATCGAGTATGGACTGTGTGAAAGGCGAAATGCCTTATATTTGTGAAATGATAATGCATGTGATATTTTCGAATGTGTTATTATGTGATATTATGTGAATTGTTTGTATATGCATGAGTTAGGTGAACCATCGATGATGGTTTCTCGCTGAGTTCGCAAACTCACCCAATATTGCAATTATTTTTTTTCAGGACGGTGATAGTAGACTCCTAGCTCCAGAGAGAGAGAGACTTTTCCTGCTTTGTTGTTCGTATTTTGCAAGAGAAGTTATGGCACAAAGGTCGGTCAGCTGGGACTTTTCGGGATGACCTAGTTAGGAGTTGTTGTAGTTCCTTTTGAGTTTTGTATAGACAGTGGTTTACGACAGTTGTATATTTTTGGTTTCAATGAAATGAAAAAGTATTTTGGGTTTCAAGATTTGTGATTTTTATTTTGATGCCATATGGATTATAGTTGGGTTTGCAGGTAGTGCACCCTTATCATGGGTTATGCGTCGGAATGACCTACGGGAGTCCCGGTGTGTACCCTACGGTAAGGGGGCGCTACAGGTATTTTCAAGTACCTATTGCACCAGAAGACCAAGATAAAACTACCTTTACATGTCCTTTTGGTACCTTCACTTATCAAAGGATGCCTTTTGGTTTATGTAATGCCCCAGGAACGTTCCAGTGTTATGTGATGACTATTTTCTGTTAATTTTTAGAGAAATGCATGGAAGTTTTCATGGACGATTTCACAGTTTATGGTGATTCTTTCAATTCTTGCCTATCTAGTCTTGCACAAGTTTTGAAGAGATGCAATGAAAAGAATTTGATTGTGAACTTTGAAAAATGTCATTTTATGGTCAATGAAGGTATAGTGCTAGGTCATTTGATTTCTAGCAAAAGGGTTGAAGTTGATAAAGCTAAGATTAAGGTTATATCTTCTTTGCCTTACCCTGCCTGTGTTAGAGATATATGATCATTTTTAGGTTATGCAGGATTTTATAGGTGGCTCATAAAAGATTTCGGCAAAATTGCATTACCTCTTTCCAAGCTTTTACAAAAAGATTCTAAGTTTGAGTTTGATGATTCTTGCAGAAATGCCTTTGACAAATTGAAATCAAAACTCATTTCCCCTCCCATTTTAGTTGCTCTTGATTGAACTCTACCTTTGGAGCTTTCATGTGATGCTTCTAATTGTGCTGTAGGAGTTATGTTGGGACAACGGGAGGAGAAATTAGCAAGAGTTATCACATATGCCTCGAAAACCATAGATCCCGCTCAAATCAACTATACAACAACCGAAAAGGAGCTGTTTACAGTAGTCTTTGCTTTAAAAAAATTTAGGCAATATTTGTTAAACTCACATGTGACCATTTTTACTTATCATGCAACTATTTGATATCTCCTCAAGAAACTGCAATCGAAGCTAAGATTGATACGATGGGCATTGCTTCTCCAAGAATTCGATATTGAAATATAGGATCGAGCTGGAGAAGCAAACCAGGTCATTGACCATTTGAGTAGGCTACCAGATGATACACAGGGAGTGGACCCTTCTGAACTGACTTGCGACTCTTTTCCTGATTCAGTTTTATGTGTTTTAATTTTTAAAGAACCTTGGTATGCACATATAGTCAATTATCTCATGACTGGCCGAACTCCTCCTTTTATGTATATGTCGTAGGCCCAAAAGCTAAAGAGCAAAGCCTGGCATTACATTTGGGATTCCCCTCATCTATGGAGGCTGTGCAGTGACCATGTAATCTTAAAATGCTTGCCTAATGAAGAATTCGATGCTATAATTTTAGCTTGTCATTCCATGGTTTGTGGTGGGCATTTTAGTGCAAGGAGAACATCTAGGAAAATTTTAGATTCTTGTTTTTATTTGCGTACTCTTTTTATATTTCAAAATTGTGGTGCATGTACTCAATTTTCTTTCTTTTGTTCCATCCATTTCATTTAGCCTTCTGTACATTACAACCTTGAAAAATCCTCTTGATTTTTGAAATTATAGTTCTTGTAGTAAAGAGGTAGAACTATCACAAGCTTATGGTAAAGAGTCGACTAAGCAGATTTTAGAGTGAAATTATCCCACAACTAAGTGAGTTGAGAGTAAACACCTTGCCTTGAGTGAAATCTGTTTTGCTCAATCTCTTGGATTAAATTCTTATAGTGTTTATTTTCTTGGCGCTCTTTCAGTCTGCTTTGATTGATTTCTTTTGCACTTGTGTCTCTTTGACTTTTATAAACTTTGTCTAGGAGTACAAAGGTCTAAGTGTGGGGGAATTTGATTGAACCCAAGTTTCTTATATCAATTGGTGACATTTTTATAGTTTTTATTACACTTCTTGGCTCTTATTTTCGAAATTTATGCTTAATTTGACTCTTGAGTGCTTGCCTTTACTTTATGTAGTTTGACGGTAAAATTTTCACAAATAATTAGTAATTGCACTAAATTAATTTTCTAGAACAATTGATATTACAAACTAGCATTTTTTTATTGTAGAAGACTCAAGAAGTAAAGCCAAGGAGTGAAGGCTGAAGATGATAAGTCAATAAATCAACAGGGCAATAGGAAAGTTTGCCGTGACGACGTTGATGTTTCACTGCGGCGAAGTATGAAGAATTACTACAGAGACTCTTTAGGAAAAGTTTGTCATGACGAAAGGATGTGTTTGCATTGTGGCGAAAGTTGAAACTGAGTTAATAAAATCTTTTGGGAAAAGTTCTTCGTGACGAAACCTTCGAATTGGCACTGACCTGGACCATTTTGGCAAAGTGACCAACTGTACAACCCAATCCATCGACCCATTTTGTGAAAATACCTATTTTAGGTTAAGTGACAACAGGAGTACCTTTGAAGAACAAAGCTTACAGAAACAGCTACTACTCAGAAACAATGGAGGCAGCCATGATTTTCAGAAGACATGTTGATTTCGAGTCACTGAGGAGAGACGGAATGGATGTAGAACCTGAGATTGAAAGAGCTGGGTGGAGG
>JANKYF010000005.1:27848656-27859075 GCA_029829435.1 Erythroxylum hondense | reverse complement strand
GGAGTTAGGATGGATTTAGGACCCTTTGGAGAGGTCTTGGAGGGTGAAAAATTTGTTATAACCAAAGGTTACACGGCCTGCCCGTGTAAATTCACACGGGCCGTGTATTTCCAGTGCAGGGACACCCATCTCACCCGAAGGTTACACGGGCTGTGTGATTTTTACACAGTCCGTGTAATTCTACCCCTATAACGACAGAATTTGAAATTTTGGTATTCATGAAAGTTTTAGCCCTAGATGTCTACTTTCTAATGGTCCAATAACTAAGTCAATCCGACATCTATAGTGAGAGTTATGGCGTTTGCGCCAAAGTATGTTCAGTAGGAATCAGGATATGAACATATCGAATTCATTTGGTCATAAATTCTTCGTCCGACCTCCGATTGAGGTAATTCTTAAGGAGATAGGTTCCTAACACGTTTTTCTACCTCTCCATAAAAATTTATAGCCTTTGGAGTTTAATTCAAAAAGTTTGAAGGAAAGGAAGTGTTAAGTCGGTTTGGAGAGCACGATTGAGATATGAACATATGTTGGATTTTCAAGCATAGCTTGAGCTATAGAACTCCGATTGAGATGATTCTTTCTTCAAGGTAAACTAGAGAGTTAAAGGTACAATTTCTTTAAAGAAGTCAAGTTGAAATCTTGGTTTGAAGATTTCCAATTTTTGTTCACAAATAGAAGAAATGAGTTTGAATATGGTGATTAAGTTATATGGGCACATCATTGGACAAATTGTGAGGATAATGATTGGAAAAAAAATCGATGACGGTTAAGGAGACCTCATTGGAATGCGTTCACGTCATATGGTTTCGTTAAGAGTTGGATTCCGGAAACAGGATCCAACAAATTTCCTAGGATTGATTTGATTTGATTTACCAATTATTGAATTGTTACGATTTGTTTCTAAATTTTGGACTTAAAGTTCGAGGACTAAATATTTGAGACTGTATTGGAAGTGCTATGATTTGTTTGATTTGTTAGATCATTCTGTATGAAATATGAATTCTCAACGAAGGTTGAATGCCGGGCTTAGGTTCGATGATTGTGAAATTCTAACTGTGCCTTATGCATGATTGTGATATATGGTCAATTCTGAATTGATGCATTATATAAAATGCATACTTAGATAAAGGCGTTATGACCGGATTAGCTAGTATCAAGCACTTGCACGTAGAGTTTTGCTCCGTGATATATGATTTTGCACATAGAGCTATGCTCCGTGAATTTGTTCTGACTGAGTCTAATAGGCCAATATTTGTACATGTGATAGGCACTCGGTCACAACAATAAGAAAGAATGTGAGTCTCATGCATATAGGATTATAAGACTGAATTTCATTTAATGATCTGCAAAGCTAAAATGAATGATAAATTGATATGAACTATTTGTTATACTTGGCTATGCGGATTGTGTGGTTATATGATATACCATGTTGTGTGAATATCTGGAATGTATATATGATCTGAATGAATAGATGTGAAATATGTGATATGTATATGTAATCCGATGAAATCATTAATGATGGTTCACTCATTGAGTTCGCAAAACTCATAAAAGTTGCAACGTGATTTTTCAGGTACGAGACTGGAGACTTAGTGTTTAATCTAGATTATAAGAACGTTTTGGACTAAGTTAAGGCTCAGAGGTCTGTCCGCTGACGTCAGAGAGTTATAGCTTTTATTTTGTAGTTTCTGCTACAACCTGTATGAGGTTTTGTAAATATTCATCTAATGAAGACGGTGTAAATCTTGTGAATGAATGCAATGAATGGTTTTAAAATTTGATGACTTCTGATTATATTAGATGATGTCATGTGTAAGTTGGATATGTTCTTGCTCTAACATGTCATTATCATAGGATATGTATTTGAATGTTCTTGAATATTTGGTTATGTACCCTATGGTAGTGGGATGTTGCATCAATTCTCATTCATTTGTTTTACGTTTCTATTGTGGTAGATATGGTCATATTAGTCATTCTTGTAACATTCGTAAAATGGAGAAATTATCTCAAATGTATGTTTGGAGACCAAAAGATCAAGTCACTAACCTGAAGGGACCTGGAAAAATTTGGGTATCTAAAATGAGATAATATTCTTTTTGCAATTATGCTTCAAAACAGAGACAAGAAAAAATCAATTGATAGTAGACAGTGGTTGTTCTCGACACATGATAGGTGAACTATCACATTTCAATTGTATTGAAAGAAAAGACCAGGTAATGTTGTCTTAGCTGATAGAAATAAAGCAAAAATCACTCAAATTAGTAAAATTGGTGGTTTTGACTCTACCTATATTTATAATGTCCTTTATATTGATGGTTTAAAACATAACCTGTTAAGTGTAAGTTAATTATGTGACAAGGTTTATAGTCATTTTCTATACATCTTATTATAGAATTATTTTATTTAGCATAATCTCATTGATTTGAAAGTAGTTTAAATTTTTTTATTACACACAACTCGCCCACTCTATCTCGTGTGTATTTAAAAATTATTTTTCTCAAAAAAAATATGATTTAATCCTAAAAGATGAAGATAGTTCTAGCAAGTTTTTATTGCATGATAATTACACTTGATCATCATTCTTAAATATTTTATTCGGTTATTAATATAAATTTTAAATCATATTGATCTTAAAATACAATCACCGCCTAAAAAGGTAGTAAGAAGATTTAGGGTAGCAAGTGGTTTTACCGAAAGTGTCCCAGAACGAACATTCAGGTCTTCCAATATTTAAAGAAAAACGTCGTCTTCACTAAAAATCAACTAGGCCGACACGGTGTTTGCGTCTTTTTCATTTGCATTTGTAGTTGCTGAATGTGGTCCGCGTAAGCTAAGTTCTACCGAGTCAAGCAAGTCGTGTACATTCTTTAATTCCCTATACTGTATGTCAGTTAAGTCCTGGGAAGCTTCTAGTTAATAATAATTATCATTTTCTTCACGCGCTTTTAAGACTTGACGTTGTTTTCTACAAAGGGTTTCGATCCAGCATCGGAACCAGAAATTTAAGATAAGAGGTTTAAATATTTAATTTTTTAAATTTTAAAAAGTTCAGTACACTACAAACCTTTAAATAATCCCGTCTTAATATATATATATATATACATGTATATATATATAATTATTTAATAATCTTAGGAATAAGGGGCTCAGTGCATTATTGACATCCACCTATCTCCGTCCTTGTTTCGATCACCCATAATCATTACTCTAAATTGGCTAAAGATAGAAATTTCATGGTCAGCCTAGAAAATCATTACCTCCTCCTTTTCTTACAATGAAATTAGAATTACTCAAACCTTTAGTAGAAACTGGAGATGGCTGCTGTAGGTTTCAGTTCAGACCTTACATCTACTAGAACACAAGGTAATCCATGACTTTTAAGCGGTCCACCTAATTGACGAGGGTAAATTAGTTTCGTGGTCATTCCTAATCACATCAAACCAGATAGTAATGTTTCTGGAGTTACGTATCTCACATGTTATATTAAATATAAAATATACGATACTTGTCACCATCATATACCTATGGTGGCACGCACATACATCCGTTTTTTCCGTTCAACCTTGAAGTTTTTAATTGGAAAGATTAGTTCGTGAAGCGAATGCTGTTTCATTCGGACAGAGTGAATATGTACTCATTTATGCACCACAATATATCTGACCACATTTTTAATACCAACCACAACAACAACAACAATATTATCATCATTAAGTTACAAAGAAATGATAAAATTTTATCATTATTTTTATGGATTAACATAATAAATATAATTTTGTATAAACTCCGATTAATTTGATTTAATTTTGGTTGGGTTGGCCGTGTTGGGCCCGAGCCTAATCATAACGACCCGTTGGCCGATCGGTCCATCCTTCAAAAACCAATCTCCTATCTAATGGCAATGTCAAGCCCAGGCTCAGCCCACGCTCTTCTCAACCTGTACACACGTGAGAGAGTCCCATGCAGACGTGAACTCGTAAATCTAATACATGCACTATATAAGGTATCATTCTATCATAACAAAGGTACGCAACACATAACCCTACTCTCTTAGCTTTTACGACAACCCTACCTTCACAAAGAGACTGACTTGAGCGTCGGAGGGGCTAATCGGGACAAAACCCCCGACGTGCCTTCTTTGTTTTACAGGGGTATCACCGTCGAAATCATCACAGAAGACAGCCAGCTCATGAATCTAAACGACAACGTTCAGTCTCGCCAGAATCCGGCTGAACCAAAATTAATATAACATTACATATCAATATTATTATATTTTGATATAAGCAATGAGAGGTAAATATGATAGATTAATGAAATAAATAAATCAATATACTTGATAAATACCACCTATGTAGTTTACTAATTCTTAATCCTTTTGTGACATAACTGTTCACATAGAAAAAGTTTGTCAAACATCTACTCCATTAGCATTTTTAACAAAGAAAATTAATAGGGGGAGGGACTTAGGAAATTTTTAGGAAAGTAATTATTACGAGAATAATGAGTGAGAAGCTCCTTTTTCTCTTCTCCCATTTTGATTCTCCGCAGCTTTTCCTCCAAGGTTCCTTCTCTTCTTTTTGATGTATTTCTCTAGTTCTCCTTTACTAATTGTTTTAGGTTTCCCTGTCTTTTTCTTTACTGGTTTGTTGCTTTGTCTAGTACTCCTTTTTATGCCTTCTACTTCCAATGGTTTCCCTTTAGCTCATCTCTTCTACTTTTTGTTTCCTCCTTCCCATTTGTCTTCATTTGTCCCCTTCTTCTTCTTCTTCTCCTAGTTTTTAAGAATCCTTTGCTCTAGCAACTATCTCATCTTTCAAAGTTGTTGTTGGTTATGGTCTTTTATCTTTCTACAACTAATCCTCTCTCACTTCTTTCAAGCTACCCTTTTTAGAATGATTTTTTCAATATTTTGATTGACTTATTTGTTTTTTCCTTTAGCAGTAATATGTCTTCCATCCTGTTGGGATATCAACAAACTAAACTCAACTCTTGCTATTAGTCCTCCACTTCTTCGTCCCTCCCTTAGCTCTTCTCCCCCTCCTCTTTACTCTCTTCATTCCCATTTTTATCCCTCTTCCCCTCCATCTTAACCTTCCTCAAGCTCCTTTTTTGCTCATTTGATCACTTTTAGCTTGTCCCTGATTGATCCTCCTCCTGTACCCCTTATTACTTCGAGGACCTCTCTTTACTAATAGATTCCTACTTTATCCTAACAGGTCCCTATTTCACTCCCTCAACAAAATCCCTCTCTACCTCTTATGCTAGAATTTACTAACCTAACATAAAAATAAGTTGTAAGGGATTCCCTTATATTAGCCTTTAATCTTGCCCTTCTTCCTTCTCAGATGACTCCCCTATAGTTACTCCTCGCTTTGAGGTTTTAAAAGAAGGAAAACTCTCAATCTTTAACTCTAGTTAAGTTCTTTTTAAAGAAAAGACTAACTTTTTCCTTGATCAACTCCTTGGTAGTTGACCATTATAAGTGTTTGGGGATAAGGGAGGTACTATTGAATAAGTACAACTTGTAATTTTCTTTCCACTTTGATGCAGTATCTCAGAATATTATTGTGGTAGGCCGTTGACATGTTTACAACATCCCTATCTTTCTCCAACTTTGGAAATCTAGCTTGAATTTCCAGTGTAAGCAAAACCAAATCCATGTACGGATTAACTTATACCCCTTTAGAGTACTAGTTTAAAAAGGATTAAGTTGCTTGACCAACTATATCGGCATAACAATTTGTATGGATGAAACAAGAACTTCTAAGAAAAAAATTGGTTATGTTAGGTTGTTTATTATAGATGAGTTCAAGCAAGATCTACTAAGCATGATATCTCTATTAAGGCTTACTAAATGATATGATATTTAAGAATTCAAGAAGATAATGGAAACCTAAAGGAGGATGTTTAGAAGAGGTTATTCCTCTAAGCTTATGATTATGGACCCGTTTGAGGAACAAGATGATGAGCTTATGCACATGAGTGACTATAATTCTGACCCTTCTCCCTTACTTATAGAGATAGAGTGCGTTTGAAGATCGTATACATTGAGGCTACTATCTATTATGAGGAAATTAGTATGACCACTCCTTTCTTGGTTAGTTTTCTTGAACTCGATCCTATAACAACTCTTTATACCACTATCAATCCTAGTACCTAATAATTAATCCCCTCAAGTACTTTAGTGGATAATACTTTCCTTAAAATGAATATTTGTAAGGGTCCCCTTAACTTATTTTAAAGGATCGTAATCTGACTGGGGATTATAAGGAGGACAAGTAAAGAAGCTCTAGTAGGAACCATCATTATAAAGGCTTAAAGAGCTAGAATATCCCTTAATGTCTATTTTAATATGAGGGGTATCAACTACCCAAAAAGAGCTAAGGGAATTCCTTTTCATAGTAAAATGTATGTTGATAGGTGTTTTGGAATCCAAGCTCAATGTAGGTAAACGTTAAAACATGAATTAAAAAAAAACATTAGCTTACTCTTACTAACCATAATTTCATCATAATGACAAATTACTTATGATCCTCATAAAATAGATATCTCCATGATCCTTGTTTCATTTTAAATCATACATCTAGCTATTTCTTTAGTTTAAGAGAAGACTAATTTCTTTAGCTCCTTCGTTTGTGGTTATAACTTTGCATTTTAGAGGAGAGACTTCTAGAACAACCTTAAGATATACATCCTTTTATTGACTACCCTTAGATCATCCTTAGTGATTTTAACAACTCTCTTCATGTACTTGAAGTTGATGGTAATGCTTGCTTGAGAAATATGCAAAATGGGAATTGACACGTTAGGGAGAAACTAAATAGACCCTTGGTTAATCAAAATTTGTCGTGAGAGTTCCTAGAGAGTAAAGAAATATTTAGGAATCCTTTTTTCTTCACAATCTTTTAATTATCTAAAGTTTGTCTCGTCATTAGCCCATGAAAGGCCTTTTTTGTTTCAACAACTACTTAACTGAGGTTGAGGGATTTGAGGAAGTTGTTATAAGGGGCTTATCTTTATTTTTTATGGTCACAAAGCTTTCATCTGTATATGGAAGCTGAGTATGTGAAAAAGGAGCACAAAGTTTTAAATTAGGTAGCCTTAACGAATCTTAAATTTATTTATGAGGAACTTTATTCTAAACTAGGTGACCCTACCTTGCTAATGGATGAGAGAAAAGCCTTGAATACCTACACTAAAGTTGTAGAGTTCTATAATTCTTTACTAAGGAAAAGATCCAGAGTTTGATGGCTTAAAGAGAAACATAAAAACACTAAATTCTTCCACCAATCGATCAATATCATGAAAAACTTCAATAGAATATCCCCCTTGACTAAGTAGAATGGAGGAACTGCTCACTCTTAAGATGAAATCAAGTAATAGCTCTTTAGTTACTTTAAAAACACTCTTAGTACTTAAACTATTTGTGATTCTTCAGTGTATATCCTCTAATCCTTCATCACAAACATTTTACTAATGAGGAATTTGTGTAAATTTTTCACTGAGGAAGAAGTAGAGAGGGCAATATTTGATGTTAATCTAGGAAAATTTGTAGGATCATATGGATTAAATGATCTATTTTTTCAAAATTCTTGGACTTTGATTAGAAAAATGGTGATAGATGCAGTCTTGGAATTCTTTGAGAAGAAGAAAATTCTTAGATAAATAAATAAAACCTTTATAAGTCTTATTCCTAAAATTCATAATCCTCACCCCCTTCAAGATTATAGGCTTATATCATGTTGTAGCACCTTATACAAGATCACTGCTAAGTTGTTAGCTTCCAAATTAAAGATTACTCTTAAGACTTTGATTAATGAGTCACAAAATGCTTTATGTAAGGAAGATTGATTGAGGATAACATCTTATTGGGTCAAGAACAATTTAAGAACTACAATAGAAAAATTATGTCATCCTTACTATTCTAAATTATAAACAGGAAGACAATTTGATGTTACCTTTAGGAATGTAATAGGAATTTCAAAGCACTTTAACACTTTTCCTTTTCTCAAAAGTAGGAACAAAAAAGGGAGACTCTTAAGAAACAAGCTAAAACTTTATAAAATGATGAAATGGATTAAATTTTTACCATGGTGTGCTTTATATGGGAAATATTTATAATCAATATTGATCAAGATCAATGACCAAGATTAATAGAAGTTTCACCTCCCTCTAGTAAAGGAAATGTCTCTATATAGTAATGGGCATATATATATATATATATCTTTAAAGGAGTGTAAATTTCAATCACATCTAATCTAATTCAAGAAGTATAAAAAAATAATTTTATTTTTATTTTTTTGAACTTTTTAATTTCATTATATCAAAATTAGGCATTTTTCAATTTTCTTATTATCAAACTAATAAATTTTGATCCAATAAAGAGTCTCTTTATTTTTATAATCTATTAATTTCTTATCCCTCAATAAGTTAATTAAAAAGATAAAGTTTGTAATAAAATCCTCTTCAAATTACTTCCTTCATTACAAATGATTTGAAGAGGATTTCTATTTTTATGTTTTCATAGAACAGTAAATGTATTGCAGTAATGAGAAAAGCGAATGATAAGACAAGTGAGAGATTACATAATGCCAAGGGCATGAACAACTTACATGTCCACTTAAGAATTAATAAATAAAGTTTGAATTAAATCAAATGAACAGATTGATTATTCAAAACCATATTATTTATTTATTCATTCCATTCCCATTGATATATTCCCATACTCCTTAACCAAGCACCCCTTAGATGTAAAGACTAATTAATAATTATCTATGTGTAGTGTACAAACATGCATTCCTAAGGAGGAACCAATACACTAAATCAAAAAGAACTAATGCTCTCCCAATATTTTAGTACTTGGAGCGTCCTGGAAATCTCATCATTAGGTTCTAATGGTTGCTTTAGGGTCTAATTCAGTTGCTCCTCTCCATAGCTAGCCTTGGTCTCCAATATATCTTCCCCTCAAAACCGTACTGTATGCCTACATATAGTGATCGATGATCTCCGATCTCTTGGTCCCTTTGATTTTATTTTGATCTTTTGTTATTCTCTTAACGTCTGATTACTCCACTGATAATCGAGCTTCTTGCTAGATTGCTCTCTCTCTCTCTTTTGTGCTTTATTTTCAAATTGTCGTTACTTCTTTTATTAAGCATCTCGAGCATCAACTTTTCCTCCTAGCTCCTTTGACATGTTTCTTACCAATTCTAGAAAGTTGCTGAGGTCTGATTATCATCTTTCTAATGAATTTATTAGTGTTAATGTAGTCCAAAATACATTGTTGAACTATTGAAAGTTAGTGCTTACTACTAGAAAACACAAACAACAAACCTATTTTCCTATAGAAGTGGAGACCAGGCCTTGACTTGGAGAAGATAACAATTAAGTACATCCTCATTTATACCAACTCTCATAAGGTTCCCTTAAATTGAGCCACTTGGCAAGCTATCTTAGTAGATCTTTATGTGTGGATGAAATAGCCACATAAATGAGGAGAATTAGCTATACAAGAGTTTGCTTTAAAATGCAACTAGGGAAAGAGCTCCCTGACATTATTCTCTTTCTAAAACTCAATGAAAACAACTCACTATTACATATGCCAATATAAACCCTCTTTAAGTCATTAGCATAAGACATGGAAGCCTAGGAGCATAATTTTTCAGAAAGGAGATTATAATAAACTCATAGAGCTTAACAATTTAGTGGATCCCACATGAACCCTCGAACCAAATACCGATATTATTTAAGTTGTGTACCAAGGAAAAAGCAGCACTCCACATATTAGCACACAACAAAAATTCAATGAGCTATCAACTGTATTGCTAATGAATTTATTAGTGGAATGATAATACAAAATACACTCTTGATATATTAAGATTAATGGAGATAACCAGAGGTTTGCTATCAACTGTATGAACTTTATGTTGGTTTATGCCCTACAGCCAATCGCTTTAATTGCAGTTTAGTGACAAATTATTTAAAAGACATTCTTTATCTTGTACATGTTTAAATGTATATGATAAAGTCGATGAGATAATTGTACATTTCAAATGAAATTATAATGAGATTATAATTATGAAGTTCATATTGCATTTATGTATTATTCCTAAAATGTTCCTAGTCATTGTTCTATTAAGATTGTACATTAATAAAACGTAAAAAGACTAGCACAAACGTGTGAGTGCTTGCTAGAGAACAAGTTCACTGGACAGACCCGATATAAGAAATCCATTTGTAACATTACTTGTATGTCTATGGAATTCTCATTATGATGATTGTATAAGTGATTCTTTGACTTGAGGTCGTCAAAGTTATCTTGTATGGGGATGGTTATGTTTTAATACTACTCGTGATCTATTTTATCAAAGGTCGTTAAACGGTAGTCATTGGATATAGCATGAACTATATGGAGATAGT
>JANKYF010000005.1:27805625-27816780 GCA_029829435.1 Erythroxylum hondense | reverse complement strand
TAAACAATATGCAAAGCACAATATATTAATTATTATGTAATTTAAAATCATATGAAACATAAATAAAAATATATCTAACTAAATCTTTTATATGGATTATAACATAAGTAAAAATAATAAAAAAATTAAAACATATAAAAAGTCAAATAATATTATATAAATCTCAAAATAAACGTGAAGATGAGTTTATGAGTATTGTAGAAATTATGTGTAAAATATAAGGATAAAAAGGACTAAAAATAGACTCATTAATTGATCTGAAAAATTTATCTGAAAAAGTTCTTTTTTGATAAACTCCAAATTTGAGTTTCTTAAAAAGCTGTACTTTGACTGCCAAAAAAGCTATACATACTAAAAAAATACTTTTTTATTTTACAGCCAAACACTCATTTTTCTTTAAAAAGCTTTTGTGATGAAAAAAAGTGTTTATTCACCATCCAAAAGCTCAACCAAATAGGCAGTAACTTACATCCTTATTGGAGTGTCAACATCTTTCATTCATATATGTTGTTACTCGAGTTCCGCTACGATGACTCAAATACTTCCTCTCTTTTAGCAATTGGGAGGACCTCCAAAATGAAGCATCTGTTTCAAAGCTGATTGTTCTTTTACTTGTCATTTGGTCCTTATGTGAGCCACCTTTGCGTTAGTACATTACACTACAAAATCCAAGTTAAATTTATTTTGTGTTCTTTTTTAGGGAATACTAATGTTAATTTTAGTATAACGTTATACATATTTAAGTACCTTTGTTTCACAAATCAAATATAGAGACAAATATTTTTATTAAAATTCTTTAAAATCTTACATTACTTTGATCTATGTGATTTAACATCAGAGATTGATAAAGGATATATTTATCATGATATCAAAGTAATATAGTTATTTACTTGTTATTAAATTAGTGACCTTATGCGAGTAAGTAGATATTAGCATCACATGTGTTATCTTTTAGTTGACTTCAGTTTTCATTTGACTAATTCCTTTGCTTGATTTATTCTTTATAGTTATTGCTTTAATTAAGGGCTATTACTAGTTTGTTAATATTGATCCTAGAGGTAAGGAGTCTCTTTAAGATCATTATTGTATTTAATATTTGGTTTATCATTTAATAAAAGTTCAGTTGGTTTTCTAAACCCTTTATCGTATCAGAGCTAATACAACTCTTACGAGTCTGATCCTTTCCTTTCTTCCAACGCACAAACAACCCTCACCATCTTCAATGGCTTCCACTACTTGACATGTTGTTATCAATGTTGATAATCCAAACACTAACAATCATATTGTGTAGTTTAACCCATCCTTACAATTGCCTATCATACTACAAGGCAGTTCCAATTTCTCTACATGGAAGACTCAATTAACATTCCTTCTTGAAGGTCATGAATTGGCTGGGCATCTTGATGATGCTACACCTTGGCCTTAAGAGGACAATTACTCGTGCCAACACAACTGAAATCAACCCAACATATCGCCTTTGGGTTTGTCAAGACCACGTCATTCATCAAGCAATGATGACCTCTATTGACAGCACCCTTGCATCCACCGTATCCAATGCATCTAATGCTGAGAAAGCATAGGACCTTCTTCATACCGCTTATGCAAATAAAATTCACACCCGAATTTACTTCTTACGAGATCAACTCAATCGCATCACAAAGGACAACAAGAGTATTTCTGAATATCTTCATCAAATCCACACGATTGCTGATGAAATTGCTACTGCAGGTTCTCCTGTTGCTGAAGCTAAACTCATAGTCAAAATTCTCAATGGACTTGGTCCTGATTTTCGTGAAGTATCTGCAGCAATTCGCAACTGTAGCATTCCGATTGAATATCCTGAACTCTACAAAAAGCTCCTTGACCATAAAATTTTTACAACGTTCATCTCCAATAACAGCTACTGTAGCCCTTCGGGTCAGGCCAGTCCACAATAGTTTGAACCTTCCGATTGGCAGTGGCAACTCCCTCCTCCGATATCGAATAACCCAGGTACTCAATTTGGCAAGCTTCGAAAGTGCACTTGTTCCCATTTAAAAACAATTGATTTTCCCTCGATGTTCTCATAGCTTCGGAAACGTGCTCCAAGTGAGTTTGCAAAGACGGGCTGTAAATCAAAATATCATCGAAAAAGACCAGAATAAATTGACGTAAGAATGGCCGGAAGACTTCATTCATCAGCCTCTGGAACGTCGAAGGGGTGTTTGTTAAACCGAAGGGCATCACCATAAATTCATAGTGACCCTCGTGCGTCCTAAACGCCGTCTTTGGAATATCCCCCGGGTTCATCCGGATCTGATGGAACCCTGAACGCAGATCTAGCTTGGTGAACCAGCTTGCCCTATGGAGCTCATCCAGCAACTCTTCAATCAGTGGAATAGGGAACTTATCCTTAACTGTGTTTTTGTTAAGCTCTCGGTAATCCACGCACATGCGCCAGGAGCGGTCTCTTTTCTTTACTAATACCACCGGTGATGCAAACGGACCAAAACTGTGTTGTATGAACCCTTGCTTCATGAGGTCGCTCACCGTTTTCTCAATGACATCCTTCTGTATCCTTGAGTATCTGTAGGGGCGGACGTTAACGGCCTCGACCCCTTCCTTCAAGACGATTTGATGATTATGGTTGCGGCTCGGAGGGAGACGCGAAGGATCCCCAAACAGTTCCGCATATTCTGAAAGAATCGCATTAATCTCGTTTACGGCGCTCCCTTGATTGTCCCCTAAATTCATCTGCTAGAGCTGGCATTCGAGGGGCGTTGACAGGCGAAGCATGAATAGCTGACCCTCTGATGGTTCACGAAGAAGCTTCTCGAAATTTTTGCCTGATAGGACACGAGGTTTCCCTCTTGGGTTCCCATAAATAGTCATCATTTCTCCTTCCCACTGGAACGTCATCGTTCTCTCACGGAAGTTACACAAAACGTCATTTAAGCCAATTAACCATTGGACCCCTAAAACTACGTCGCAACCACCCAATGACAGAACCAAGGCGTCCATGGTGAATTGGGCACCTTGCATGGACCATGAAAAATTACGACATCGGTGAGAACATTTAAGCTGCAAACCTCCCCCAACCGTAATGCTGATCGGATTAATTTCTTCGAGTGAACATCCCCCTTTTTTGACTACAGAAGAATCCACGAAATTGTGGGTACTGCCGTTATCGATCAGTATATGAATCTGACGCCTCTGATGAATTCCGATCACCCGCATCTGCTTAAGCTCCGAGTTATCTGTACAACCCAACATGGCCTGCATGGACACTAAAGGAGTATCATCTTGCTCGAAGTCACCCTCTAGACTTCCCTCTCCCGTTGCCTCCTGCATTGCGTCTACTCCCGACACATCCTCTGTCACCAGATAAAACTGAAGTTGCCTTTTTCTGCAATTATGACCCACCGTATACTTTTCATCGCACCAGAAGCATAGCCCTTTAGCTCTTTTCTCATCAAAATCTTTACTACTAATGGACTTGTGTGGTTTGAACGTTCGGGGATGGGGAGACGGAGATGTTACTGGAGTAGGCAGTAGCCCAACCGAACTTGAGTTCCTTGAGATGTTAGGTGAAAGAGAACCTCTGGGGTGAACGTTAGCGCGGTGACTAACGCTCCTTGGGGAATTTAATCGATTAATCAGGGTTGGACTGGCTGATGCTAGGATTGCCTCTTGTTTCCTAGCTAATGTGTACGCCTGATGTAGGGAAGAAGGTTCGTGCAGTTTGACTGTGACTCCAATCTCAGGCCGAAGCCCTTTAATGAAGAACCCGATCAAATAGTTCTCTGGCATTGACAATCTATTTGAGTGATGATCGAACAAGGCACAGTACTCCAGAACCGACCCTTCCTGCCGAAGGTCTTTAAACTCCCCAACAGGATCATCGAATATTTCTGCATCGAAGCGTTGCTTTAAAGCATTAGTGAACTCCTCCCAGTCTATCGCTCCCACCTTATTGCGGTTCCGCACATACAACCTATACCATTCTTGCGCCTGCTCATCCATATGGAGAATTGCGACATTCACCTTGGTATTGGCTGGCGTGTGATCCAACGAGAAGTACTGCTCACAGCGGTACAACCATAGTTTAACATTGTCGCTATCAAACAGAGGGAAATCTATCCGAGCCATTCTCGCAGGCATTGAAACTCCTTCCTCCGTCACTCTTTCTGCGCTACTTTGAGAAACTGGGTCTGTGGAACCAGTATCCCTTTCACCCCTTGGTAACGATTGTAGCATAAGATTCCTTAGCTCCGACATTTCTTTCTCCACCCTCTCGGTTCTGCTGTTCATATCCGAGAACATTTTCTCCATTAATCCTTTGATGTTTTCTTCCATCTTCCGCAGCTCTGCACTCCTAGTACCCTCAGCCATGATTGCACTAACAAGAACGTACTCTCTGATACCAGATTGTTATGAAGAAAAATCGACAGGAGAACTTCGTAACAGAATTGGTAAGGGAACAAGGGGACAGGGGAATGAGAGAAGGAGAATTCAAGAGAATCACAAGATGAGAGAGAAAGGAGGAATCAAATTCATTCCGTTCATACATATCTTCCAATTCGTTACATTCAACTAAATAATCCAACGGTTCAATATGGTAGGATAATCCCTACAGTAACAGCGATGGGCTATTATTTAAACGAAGCGTTTCATTCCATCATTTAACGGCAGCTGGAGGCGTCACTGTTCCGTCACCATCTTCGTTCTCCTCATTTCCTTCTGTAACAGAAAGATGAAGAGGGCAAAGATGAAGTTATCCATATAGTTGAAACAAATTCCTGCTAACAAGTATGCAAAGAAGGCAAGTGAACAGGCCACCATCAATAAGGGGAAAAAAAAGGTCACACAGGATAAAGAACTTATTTTACCAACGTGTCGGTGTTGTTGGGACAACAGGAGGAGGTGGAGCAGGTGGAGGAGTATTAAATTGATTATTATGAAAACTGCACATATAAGCAAGTAATTCATGAACCACTATAATCAGATTGTTGATAACCACCTCAACAACACAAAAAATAGTTGCAACATACCTGATGGGAGTGAATAAAGAAAAGGAGCCATTGACAGGAACATCACCAACTAATTTGTTGTTTGAAAGATCCCTGCATTGATACAGGTCTAAATGATCTTAAAACAAAATATGATACTAGAGGAAAGGAAAGAATATAAGGACATTTGAAGGAACTTGTTAGTATTTTAATACTTACAGAACTTGCAAGGATGGAATGGTAGTTAACAACATTGGAATGGTCCCAGACAAGCTATTGTTGTTGAGACGCCTAGTTGACAAAAAGAAAAACTGTCACAGACTAGATGTTCATGATTTATAATACTTATGAAAAACTGCCATAAGATCAAAAGCTGCTGAAAAATCTAATTGAGCGTGAAAATAGAAAAGAAAGATAAAGATTTTTTCATACAGGAACCGCAGACTCTGAAGCTTGCCCAACGTCACTGGAATTGGTCCACTTAAATTGTTTAAATAAAGATCCAAGCTAACCAGTTTTGTTAGATTTCCGAGCTCATTTGGAATTTTTCCGCTGATATTATTATTATAAAGTTCCCTGTGATAAAAAAGCGAATTCACTTATCTGTCCCCAAAAGAGCAACAAAAAGACGACATTTCAGCAACTGAACTTTTTAAGAAGGAAAAGCAATGACATTTGTTAATTTCAAGATCAGATTCGAGGATCAATTGCTTGGAATATAATTTCAGAATAGGTATAAATAGCGTAAGAAATGATCAGTGAACGCTTATGAGAGAGAGAGAGAGGAACATTTAGGCTAGTCAAGCAAACACATTACATGATGTTAGCCCCTTTGAAGTGTCAACCTTGGCATTCCAATTATTGGGATTATTCATAACACGGTAGCATCTGAATGATAGTTATTCCCTCAAATACACCAAATTACTTTAGCACCAAATGACCTAAAATGGCAATAAAGGCATACTACTAAGAAGAGACTCTAGCTACAAGAAATACTAGGTCATATACGTTGAGTCTAGAAATATCAACCATTGAAAATTTTAAGACACTATCTTTACATGTCACTGTATGATATACGTTATATCATCAAGAAAAGGTTAAATATTTGATCAATATCAATTGCATGAGTGCTTCCCTCTCACAACATTTCTATGAATATCAAGTTATCAGTTCAATTCATTGCGTGTTCAGAACTGACCAACTATGGGCATTTCAAAAGTAATAAGACTTAATATCTGAGAAATGTGTTATCATACCAGAATTAATAAAAAGAGAATCCCATTACATGCAAGTCGTGATGAAAAAGAAATAAAACAAAACTTTATTTGAACAATACTACTTACAAGTACTGCAAATTTGAAAGTTGACTAAGCTGCGAAACAAGTTGACCTGATAGATTTGCATCCCCAAGATCACTAAGTGAACAAGAAGACAAACACAAGATCATCATCGCCTGGGTACAATTTGAGTAGAAGCAATATAGGAAGTGCATCAAGCAGTTAGAGTTGGGTACAACTAAACTTACATTCGGGTAACACTATTTTGGCTGTTGCATGTAACATGGAGCCAAGTACAAGGATTAACAAGGGTGGGATCCCAACTTTGAAGAATGTTATTAGGATCAGCTAAATTGGTCTTCAATGCGTTTAAAGCATCGCCTGTCGCAAACAAATGAAATATTCATGAAAATACATGCATCCTTAGACCAATAAGACAAACAAAATAAGACTGATTTGACCATATCATTCTGAAAGACATCCAATCTCACTTATGGCACTATCAGTTGTATTACATGAGAAAATCAAAATCAGAAGCATAACAGAGTAAATTCAAACAACCAATTCATAAGAAAGGAAAAATACATAGCAAAGGAAGATCAAACAAACCAAACATTGACAAGTAATAATGACTCTACACACATAAAATTGTCCAGTTATCACTTCAACATGTCAAATATAGAGTCAGAGTCAACAGAACCAAATCTCAAAAACCCACGAGAAGCAAAAGAACGTTAATTGATTCACAGAGAGAAAATGAGCTCGCAGAAGATACCTTCGGCATTACCGGTGACTCTATGAAGGAATTGGAAAGCTAAAATCAACCAAAAAAGCGATGGCATCACTTGTTCTATTACCATTGTCATTCTCTTTCCAGCTAAATCACCAAATTCCTCACCTGGAATCCATTTTTTCAAAGCCGAAACCAAACTCAAAACCCACGAATTCATGTGCATTAAGTGAAAAGATCAAAATAAAACATGAACATATGTACAGAACGTTGACCGAATTAGAAATGAATGGACTGGACACTTTCAGCACAAAACGATGAATTGGGTTTGCTGAGTCTTTGTTAAGGGCGTCCGGTTTGTTTGGTTTGGGAGACAATTTGGGATGGGAAAGGAAGGAGATTACAGAAATACACGATGATAAGAGAAGAAACGGTTAGTGAGAGAGAGTTCTAAGTTTTGTTCAAGCTTTCTTTTATTTTAACCTTTCTCGTTCTCATTCTTAATGATAACAGCCGTTTTCTGGGAACTGAAAAAGGAGATTAATGAACTAATTTACCAAAGACGTAGATTAAGTAGAAATTTAATGAAAGGTGGTAGGACACCATTAATGTCAATAGTACGTCTGATACAAGTATATATATGCGGATTGCGGAGTGTGCTCGGAAAGAGCAAAAGGGCCATATAAATGTCGCGTCAGACTGAGAATGGTCAACTAGAAAGGCAAAACCGCTCTTTCCGTCAACTTCCCTTGCTCACGTGAAAATGAGCTTTTGATAGTCAATCGCAATTCGCAGCGGGGCTACACATACAAGACTGCAAAATACTCTGTTATTAAGATACTAATTTTTTATTATTTTATTATATTACGAACCACCAAACCATGTGCTTTTGGAATTTTCTCCTGATTGCAAACGTAATATTGACAACGTGTGACCTAAATTTTATATAATTTTTGTTACTACATTGTTTTGATCCAACTTTTAGCTATCAAGATTCAACTTTTTTGTTATAATGATGCAGCTTCCATAATCGAGATGTAAATTTTCAATCATAAGTATTGGACCAAGTGAGGTTCTATTATATGGTTTTGATTGACAATAATAAAACTTGTTACTGCTAATATTTTTATCTTTGACAATATTAGTAAGTTAATATATCAAAGAACTGAAGGTTAAGTGAAGGATAAAAATGAGCATAATGCAACACAAAATACAATTATAAAAGAGTTTCAAAGAAAGTTAAGTGAAGAATTAAGAATAAGAAAAAATGATTTTGCACTATTTGTAACAATCTTTCTTGTGACCTTATCCTAGTCATTTGAATTAGGGGTTAGATCATTCCATGATCATTACATTAAGAATATATTGCATATAGTTTGTCCTAATCAACAGAAAATTTATAAAGATTTTTTAAGAAAACCCTCTCGATTTTCAAACATATTTTATTCATTTACAATTAAATTTAGCACGTTAGTAGTTCCTTATCAAGTAAAAAGTACTATTTATCTATATTTTATTGTAAGCACACGACGTAGATGCAGCTAATACTGACCAGTTTAGGTTGATCCCATAAGGATTGTTGGTTAATTATCTACTACCCACAAACTTAACTAGCTAGATCAATCTTTATTGATTGATGAATAATGAAAATAAATAACAAACAAAAAATAAATACTAATGCAATCAATAATCAAGAATGTACCGATTTATGAATTAAATAGATTTAGGATAAGTTTCTATAGAATTTTACTAGCTATATCCACTTTCACCTTTGATTAATGAATTATTCTAGTTTGTTAGACTAGTAAGAGTTCCTAACTTAAAACATTTGCTCTCTTGAAACATATAATCATTAGTTAGAGGTCTAATTCGATTCTAGACAATTTACATCATTCCTTGAAGTTTCTTCCTAAGATCAATGCTCCCGCATAATCTTGCATAACCCACTATCCTTCTCTGATTGCATCCATGCTTAGTGGATTTCTTATAAAGCTAGCAAGTATACTAGGTCCCTTGATTGACTAGTATTCTAAAGGAACTCCATCTAGATTAATCTATATGGGGACATTAATGTGAAGAAAACCGAAATGAAGAGAGGAAAAAAACCTAGCTGATTAAACGTAACTTGGGTCACTTATTTGGGTTAGTGGACTGAGGCATTGGGCCTAGCCGAAATGGACTAATAGTCTAGTCCATTTAATTCAAGTCCGGCTATATTATTTAGATTTCTTTTTTACACCTAGTAGAAGCTTCTTTCTGTTACACTCCCACGTGATATGTAACAAACCATCCTATATAAGGAGTGGTCCTTGCAATAAAATAGTAGCCAGAAAGTTATTCCCTCATTACCTTTTTCTGTCATGGTATCAGAGCGCTCAAAAATGCTTGATATTCTTCACTCTGTTGGCTCCATCTTCTCTCTTCTTTATTGACTATTATTTTCTTTCATCATCCTCATGTCAGGTGCTGGTCCTTCATATGTCAGTATTGCTAACCCAAGTCATCAACAAACACAACCCCAAAATGTGATTCGAGCAGAAGATCACCCAGCTAGTCCCTTTTACCTTCATCCAAATGAAAATCCATCCTTGGTTCTTGTCTCTTCCCTTTTAACAGGCACCAACTATCATTCATGGGCAAGATCCATTCGGATGGCCCTCCTGTCAAAAAACAAACACAGATTTATTGATGGAACCATCACAACACCACAAAGAGAAGATCCTTTATTCATGTATTGGGAAACATGTAATACAATGGTCCTGTCATGGCTACTACGATCAGTTACAGATTCCATAACTCAGAGTGTGATCTGGTTTGATTCAGCAGTTGAAGTTTGGAAAGACTTGGAAGGAAGGTTCTCACAAGCAGATTCCTTTAGAAAATCTGACTTACAAGAAGAAATTTACAGTTACAAGCAAGGTAATCTCTCTGTATCTGATTATTACACACATCTAAAAATGTTGTGGGATGAAATGTTTAACCTAAGACCTCTTCCTAAATGCAAGTGTGCACCTCAATGCAATTGTAATGTCTTGACTATATTCAAAAATTATCAAGAGGTTGACTGTGTTATCAGATTCCTAAAGGGGTTAAATGACTCTTATAGTACTGTTAAGTCTCACATTATGCTCATGGATCCATTACCTGACATTAAAAAGGCCTTTGCTATGGTTGCACAACATGAAAGACAGCTGAATAACAAACAGACCTCATCCTCATCCATTATTGAACCACAAGCATTTGTTATCAAGACTGACACCCAAAGGAACTATCATCAGAACAAAAGACCCATTTGCACCTTTTGTGGGAACATTGGACATATTGAAGCAAAATGCTATAAAAAAAATGGTTACCCTCTAAATTTTTCAAGTGCAAAACCATTTTATTCAAATAGAGACAATAACCAGAACAGATTCAAGGCAATCAATCAAGTTGAAGTTTACCAGGACAGCTTAACTTTGGACATTGAGGGATCATCAGCCTCCAAAGAATCAAGACAAGAGAATGGAAACTTTAGTCTCACTCCAGAGCAGTACGCACAGCTGATGCAGATCCTACATAAGGAAGGAGACACAAAAGGAAAAACATCAGTAAGCACACCTCAGATCAATACACTGTCAATTGATTAAAAAGGTACATCCAAACCTCATATATTTTCTGGTCTATGGTCATCCACATGGATCCTCGATTCTGGTGCTACTGACCACATCATTTGCTCCTTAGATTTTTTTAAAGCCTACAAAACAATTGATTCCTTAAATGTCAGATTACCAAATGGAAATTTTTTTTCTGCCACACACATTGGAACAATTAGCATTTCCTCCATTACTCTCACCAATGTGCTCTTTGTTCCTAATTTCTCTTTCAACCTAATTTCAGTAAGTAAACTTACTAGCTCTTATCCTTGCCGACTAATTTTTACACCTGATTCATGTGAAATTCAGGACATCAAAACTATGAAGATGATTGGTTTTGCTAAACAAGCTAACGGACTCTACCATCTATCTGCCACACTTCCATATCATACTTCCCTTCTATGTCATGTTTCACCATCTCAAGAAAACATATGGCACAAAAGACTAAGACATCTCTCTAATCAGAGGCTACACATTCTATCTAGAATAGATTCTGCTGTTCAATTTCAAAATACAGACCAGTGT
>JANKYF010000005.1:27739613-27752546 GCA_029829435.1 Erythroxylum hondense | reverse complement strand
ATCCGTTGTAACGCCAGAGCCGCGACAGCGGCTACATCAGGATTAGCTGCCGCCGCCTGACTGATCTGCGTGTTTCTAGACGTGGTGCCCTGATGTCGGGCCCCACGGTGGGCGCCAAATGGTTCTGCCAGATTCTGGCCGAACGGTGCGTTTCCGTTGAAGTCCATCGTCTTCTACCTTCTGTGACAAATACGGTGTGAAGTTTCCTGCAAAACAACGAAGGCACGTCAGGGGTTATGTCCCGATTAGCCCCTCCGACGCTCAAGTTAGGTTTCTGGTGAGGGTAAGGCTGCGGAATGTAGAGAGAAAAGCTGCGTTATGATCTCGTACCTGAGTTATGGAAGAATAATACCTTATATACGGTTCTATCGCTAGGTTTAGGTTTTCACGTAGAGTTTTATCTTTGCATGGAGAGCTCTCTTGCTGACGGGCTGTAGGGAAGGTGCATCGGGCTTGGGCCTGGCGCTTGGGCCCGGCATGGAAATGGGACTGAACCGATCGGCCCATAGCCCTGTGCGGTCGACCCAACCAAATTTTGCTTTCTTCTTCATGTTCGACGAAGTCGGAAGAAAATAACAGGTACTCCGTGCATGCGTTGAGAACAGGTCAAGAACATAGGAATGAAAATAGGTGTCTTAATTAGCTCCAACACAAGAAGATAATCTACCAAGAAGAGTTCATGTATTGGAAGAAGATTACGCTGTTAAGACGCAATTAATAGACTGATAGTATGCCCCTTGGGCGACACTGTATGCCGCACGCGTGCCTAACGATCTTTGTTGTTATTGTCAGAAAATGGCAATTTGTGGCAAATTTTAGGCCAATTTTTTTGTATTATCGGGCTCGTTTTCCCCTCGTTTCTCAAGACTAAATATATGTATCTACTTTCATGTAATAAAAAAGCAAAAAAATTGAGAAACAGAAGTTAAATATCTAAAAACCTTATAGAGAGAAGATAGAAAAATTTTCCTTTTTAACCACTCGATCACGTCACCACTATAATACCATGTGTTATACGTAACGATATCTTAGTTATGTATCCGTAATCAAACGTAAAAGGGTAAGAAGCGAAGAAATGCAGAAATACCTAATTTCAATCTCCATAACTTCAAACGAGCTTTTCAAAGCCGAAATGAGTGCGAATATACCGCTATCTTCACGGGAATTGCTCTCGAGACGAGACTAAGGTTTTTATATAGTTTTCTCAAAATGTAAGATCTCTTAATGGGACAGAGAATTCTTATGCTTACGATTGATTATATGAACAACTGCAAGATACCTTAACTTTTATATATAGCATTCATATCGGGGTTTTCCATCACAAGGCAGATATGAGTCCAGTCCACACTAATTGGGATCTATTTTTCTTATAGATTTCAACCCATTGATTTAGATCATTTATTGGACTACTTTATTATTTTTATCTGGATCAAATTACGTAACTTAATTGATAAGGTACTGAAAAACCGAAAAATGCAATTACCATTTGTTCAACTTTATGAAAAAGTATAAAACAAATTTCAACATCTTAATCTCAACAACATCACTTTCAATGCTTACTTTTGCAAATTTCCTTTTCCACTTATATTAAGATAAAGGTACATATGTATTTAGATAGTATTAGTGCAACATGGGTGGATGTACCCATCTTGCCTCTCGTTTTCTCTCTCAAGAGTACAAGTTTTGGTCCTGCCTTGAATGTGCATGGTGAATTTTGCGAGTCAACTTTTTTTTTATTGTTTTATGTCGTTGTCTTTTGCATTATGGATCCAAGTTTCCAGAAATTCTCTATTCGAGAGAAAGAGAATGCTGAGTTTGTGATTCCTACGAAGATATCCAAAAGGATGAAATCAACTATGATTTGTGTCTGCTGAGAAAATTGGTTGGAGAAAGAGAAATTAACACAAAGGCACTATAACGAACTTTGTTGAGTCTGTGGCGTCCTATGCGGGGAGCATATATCAAACTGATGGAAGAAAACATCCTCTATATCATCCAGTTTTATCATCATTTCGATATGAAGAAGATGTTAGCGGGAGGACCATGGTCTTTCAACAAATGTATTTTGTTAGTTTATCAATGGAAGGAAGGGGAAAACCCAGTAGATATAGATTTCATTCATATTGATATTTGAATACAATTCCATGGTCTTTCAAAGGGGTTCGCTTATGAGGGGTTGGCAAAAAATATTGTTAACTTGATGGGGACCTATCTGGAGTACGACTTTGCTAATAGACGCAATTCATGGCTTAGCTACATGCGAGTTCGGGTTCAGATTAATGTGGAAGAACCACTTATGAGGAAGAAGAGTATACGAAAACAGGGAGCTGAACCAATGGAAATAACGTTCAGCTATGAACGTTGCCCTCTCATATGCTATCTTTGTGGAATAATAGGGCATAGCGAAACCGATTGTCTTAAGTTACTTGAAAGGCCGGAGGAGGAACTTTGTCGTAAATGGCCGGAGGAAATTCAGGCAGAAGTGCGGGCCAGAAATGCACGAAGAAAGGTGTAATGGAAACGTGATCCTGGGAATGATCTCGGCGCAAATTTTGTTGCACAAAATCTGGATTTCAAATCTTCACAACCCGCAGATAAGAATCCTCATAGGATAGGTAATAAATTTTCTTTCTTTCCTAAGACGATAACGCTTAAGTCCACTGCAGATTTTACTCCTCAATTGGGCCACAATTACTATGCACCTAGTGGAAGTTCAACCGAAATGGCGGCAAATAATATTTCCGGACAAATCGACAAAGAAGATTTGGTAATGAACATTGAGGAAAGTGAAAAACGTCCCCGATAAGAAAACACAGAAGCTAGCTCAGTAGAGGTGATGAACACAACCGATACGGTTTAGCCTCAACTTCCATATCAACTACCAACGGCCGGTCTCACTCAGCAGACCCGTCGAGAGCTATGAGTTATATAGCTTGGAGCTGTCGTGGCCTAGGAAACCACCAGACAGTTCGCTCTCTGAAGGACCTAGTTAGGTTTAATAAGCCTCGCATTCTCTTTTTACGTGAAACAATTA
This sequence comes from Erythroxylum hondense, assembly GCA_029829435.1. NCBI lineage: Eukaryota > Viridiplantae > Streptophyta > Magnoliopsida > Malpighiales > Erythroxylaceae > Erythroxylum > Erythroxylum hondense. The sequence continues at coordinate 27,749,512 of JANKYF010000005.1, read as the reverse complement.
GGAATTCTATTAAGGTTGAAGAAATAAAAAATATGTTGAAGTATGATTTTTGTTTCTGTGTTGAGTAACTTGGTCGCAGTGGCGATCTAGCCATGTTTTGGATGAATACTGTTTCTACTACTGTTATAGGATATTCTAACAACCACATTGATCTGATTATTGACGATTTGATTACTCCTAAATGGCAATTCACAGGTTTCTATGGCATCCCAGAATCCACTAGAAAGTGTGCTAGTTGGGAGCTTCTCTGTTCTCTTTAATGTCTTTATACCATGCCCTGGGCTTGTTTTGAAGATTTTAACAATATTCTATCCCTTAATGATAAACTAGGAGGAGTGGATTACCCTAGCTCATTATTGGAAGGGTTTCGTCAATGTATCACATATTGTAACCTGGTTGACATCCCTCTTATTGGATTCGTATATATTTAGGAGAGAGGAAGAGATTCAAACTCGCTTACTTTAGAGGGACTAGATCGTGCTTTTGTCGACGAAGAATGGATGGTTATATTCCCTTTTCATAAGTTATATAATTTGGTGTGTGCTACTTCTGATCATAACCCTATTAAACTGGTGGCTGCGTATAGGCTTCCTGCTAAGAGGATTAATCGTTTTAAATTCGAAAATAAATGATTAATGGAGGAGGGTTTTTTTTAAATTTTGTTTTTGGGTTTTGGGCTGCCAATGATGACTTGAACATCTTACCTCGGCTTAAGAAATGTGGCACCAGCTTGCTCAACTAGTAGAAGCATCTTGGGAATAATTTATCTGAACAAATTAAAATCTTTAAGAGGAACATGGACTTAGCTCGACAGAACCATCAATATGTTTCGTTCTGGATGTAGAAAGTTGAGCTTAATCATCTTCTCGCCCAGGAAGACATTTATTGGAAGCATCGTTCAAAGATCTTTTGGATGCAGTATGGGGAGGCCAATTCGAAATACTTTCATGCGCAAGCCTCAAAAAGAAAAAGACTGAATCACATTACTTCACTTATTGATGACAACAGTCAGTAAGTCACGGAAGATGAGGGTATAGGCAATATCATTCTTGACAATTTCAATAAGCTATTTTTAGCTTCAGGAGGCACTGATTTTAGTCATTTGGCTTCTGTTAACTCGGTGGTAAGTTAGGAGGATAATGACTCTCTTCTAGCACCTTTGCAGCTTGAGGAGTTCAGGAAAGCTGTTGGACCCCGAACTTTTCTTAAAAGTTAGAATTATTAAATGAGAAATTTTGACGATTATTCATGTGTAAAGAAAAGCAGAATTCTTGAATTTGAAGTGAAGTAAAAAAGATAATTATGTACAAGATGAGTTATATGTGAAATATTGGAAGTTATAAGTTGAAATATGTCCATTGAGTATGCTTTGGTGTTTTAACCATAACTTTTTCTCTAGTTATCCAAATGAGATGATTCTTAATTTGGATTAAACTAGAGAAATAGAGCTGCAACTTATCTTATGAAATCGAGATCTAATTTAGTTCGAAGAATTTCAATTTTTGTATAGAATTTGAGTACAGAATAATGTTTCAGTATTAGAATAGTTTGGAAATGTTTGGGATATAACTTTCGAATTTTCGAACTAAATTGAATGATTTTTTATGTCATTAGAAAATTGAGAAAATGAGAAACATTTTTCTAGAAGGAAGTATTATCAAATTCCTTCAATTACATGATTATAAAAAGCTCTTGATTTTTAGAGGAGTTAAGCATGATTTAAATAATTTTGAGGTTTTGTTAGATTAATTATTTTATTTGGAGTTCATTGTTATGTTAATGTTGGTAGGATTTTAAAATATGATTTAGTTGAGGATTTTAAAATATCGTTTAGTTGCATTAAGTAGTAAGAGTGTCTATGTATAAGGGCTTTTTGGGAAGATCACTTAAGCCATTTAAGTTACAAGGCATGTAAGAACGGGTATAATGGTCTTTGTATACTCATTAATGGCAAACTTGAAATAAAAGGTGTGGTCTTATGTTTAAGAAGGGGAAAAAACGTGGATTGGAAGAGGGAAAGGTGAGAAGCAACGAAAATTAGAGAGAAAGTAAGGAGAGTGTGTCGGCTTTGAGAGAAAGGAAGAGGGAAGCTAGGGTTTCTTCATTTTTGGGTTTTCAAGAGGGATTTTCAAGTTATTCAAGAAGGAAAAAGGAAGAGGGGGATTAGAGCTTCCATTAGAGCCAAGAAAAACATTGTTTAGTGAAGAATCAAAGTAAGAATATGTTTGATTTGTTAGATTTTTAGAAAGTTTCTTGGTTCATATAGCTTAAGAAATGTATGGGTTTAAGCTTTCTAAGATCAATTTTAGTGATTATGTATTGAGGGTTTCTCAATTAGAATGCCTATTGATTTGAAAATTTTTTGTCAATATTGAAGAAATCAAAAGAGGCAAAAGGAGCAAGAGTAGAGGCTTTTTAAGCAAGGTTTTCAAGCAAGGAAATTAAGGTGGGTTTCATGTTTATAATTTGAGTAATGGGCTATTAAAGTTTCTTTCCAAATCAAGAAAATAAAAGGATTTCAATTAAATGTTGCTTTATTGTTTTTGATTGATTTGAGAACTTGCTAAATGTTGTGATGTGGAACTTGCATATTGATGTATGACATTATGATAAAAATTGAATTGTGAGCATGATTATGCTATGCCTTGCATCATGGCATTTTGATTGAATTGGAAGAAGAAAAAGCATGAGAATATGAAATTGTGAATGATTGAATTAAGTATGCGATTTGATTGTGTTTGGGCGAGAGAGGAACCGTTTCGTAGTCACGTGCATGTCAACGTCAAGCCTTCTCCCGGCTGCCCGCTTGTGACCCACGAGATTCGAAAAGTGGGTTCGTTTCATTCACGGAGTAAACTTCGATTTCTCTATTTTATTCCACGAGACCTTCGAGCCAATTGTGTGTGCATTTGCATTTTGGTGTGTTAAGATATGATGGAGCTGAGTATTATGCTTTGATGCAAAATTTCATCAAATGTGTTTAATGTGATGATGCATTGAATCATCACTTATGATGTTTATAAATTACTTAATAAGTTGTGAATTTGGAAAATATGTGTTACATAGATTTCAATGTGAGTTTTACAATGGAAATAAATATTTTAATGATTTTGCCTGGTTCTCGGTTATAAACATGTTATCTACGAGCTTTAAGCTCACCCCCTTTCATTCCCATCTCCAGGTGATGAGAAAGAGATCGGGTGAAAGGAAATCAAGGCATTCGTTTGATTATGCATATTTTGTATTTTATGTCAGATTGATGTAAAAATAAGACTTTAGACATATATTGATAATTATGGGATTCTGTATCTTTTGTCGTATTTCAGATTTTTGATATTGATGATGTAATGTGGCTTGGAATGCCATTAAAGTTTGTAAACACTTATCTTATGATGTTAATGACATATGAATTGTGTATGGATGATATGAGTTGAATTGAAATTAGGTATGTTTGAAGTCACAAACTTGAGATGACGAATCTTGAGCATGAACTATTGTTGTTATATGTATGTAAGTGAACTATGGAAAAGAAAGATAGGAATGTTAAGAATCATGAGAGGTTGTTAAATGTGAAGAGTCAAATGAATTGAGCTTGAGAGTTTGATGAATTCTAATTGGTAGTTGAAATCGTTATGAATGATATTACAATAGAGGAAGTGAAGTTGGGAAAATTCCAAGTTTTTCATGAGGGTAACATGTGTATTCTGAATTCCAAGAAAAAACTAAATCGATCTAGGTAGAATTAACCAAAGTTTCCTTCATGAAAGTTGTAATTCGTCTTTATAGCTTTCCAACGATATAAAGTATACAATTTTTGGATATCAAAGTTGAGAGATATAATCGTTTGAGTAGGCGATGTTGCATAGGATGTGTATATAGAATAACTAGAGTATATAAAGTGATATCGCACTAGAAAAAGTTGAATTTAGGAAGATTATGAGAAAAGGGATGATAGAATAGGTTTAGGATCCTTTGGAGGGGTCTTGGAGGGTGAAAATTTCGTAACACCCGAAGGTTACACGGCCTGCCCGTGTAAAATCACATGGGCCGTGTGTTTTTGGTGCAGGAGCACATTTTCACCCGAAGGTTACATGGTCTGCCCGTGTTGGTTTACACAGCCCGTGTTTTGACCCTCCAAATGACCTAATTTTATTTTTGAGTCTTCACAAAAGTTGTAGATCTAGAAATCTTATTTCAAACTGTTTAAAAACGAAGTCAATCCAACACCTGTAGTGAGAGTTATGGCAATTGCGCCAAGGCATGTACAATATGAGTAAGGACACGAACATGTTGGATTCGTTTGATCATAACTTCTTAGTCCCACCTCCGATTGAGGTAATTCTTGAAGCGATAGATTCCTAAGATATTTACCTATCTTTTCATAAAAATTGATAGCTATTGGTGATGAATTCATAAAGATTTATGGAAAGAAAATGAGGGACCGGTTGGAAGAGCATGATAAGGTTATGAACACATTTTGGATTTTTAAGCATATCTTGATCTATAGAGCTCCGATTGAGTTGGTTCTTACTCCAAAATAAACTAGAGACATAGAGCTATAATTGTCTTGAAGGAGTCAATTTGTAATTCGAGTTTGGAGTTTTCCAAAATCTGTTCTGAAACAGGAAAAATGAGTTTGATTTTCGTGAATCCGTTGTGTGGGCTAGCCCTTGTGGCTTGATATGTTATGAGAATGATGATGAACCAAAAATAGCTAAAAAGATTTCATGGAAATAACCCTACGGGTTAATACACTCACGTTTATGAATGGTTCTGAATGTTGGGTTCCGAAACTGAGATCCAACATTGTATGATACAGAGAAAAAGTTGGATTCCAGAATCAGTACCCAACAAAAGCAATGTTTGAAATGCATCCTGATAAGACTCCTGGACCTGATGGCATGAACCTGACGTTTTTTCAGAAATGCTAGCATATAATGGGGACTAATATCTTTAACAACTACCGCAACTGGAAAGAGCAGCGTGAGTTTCCGGATACACTCAATGATACGGTGATTGTTTTGATTCCCAAAAAAAAGACAATCCTACTTGTATGAAAGATATACAATCAATAGCTTTGTGTAATGTCTTATATAAACTTATTGCTAAAGTTACCGTACCGCCTCAAAACCCTTCTCTCTAGAATCATATCTCCCATGCAATCAACTTTTGTCCCAGGTCGACTCATCATTGACAATATTATGGTGGCTTTTGAAATTATACACTTCATGAAGAACAAAGGAAAGGGAAAAGTTAGGGAAGCAGTTCTTAAAATCGACATAAGCAAAGCTTATAACATAGTTGACTGAGATTATCTTCGATTTATCTTGTTAAAGCTGGGTTTTGACAGAAAATGGGTGGAGCTTATTATGATGTGTGTCACTACTGTGAGTTATTCAGTGGCGTTTAATGAAACTAAAGTTGGTCCTATTATACCTAAGCGTGGCTCGCAGCAAGGAGATCCTCTGTCTCCGTATTTATTTATCCTTTGTGCTGAAGGCTTATCTGCTTTGTTAAGTGAGAATGAGGCTCGAAGGGACATCCATGGTGTTACCAGTTGTCCAGGCAGCCTTAGCGTCTCTCATCTTTTTTTTGCAGACCGTTTTCTTTTCTTTCAGGCAAACATGACTAAAGGTCAAAACATTAAGAGAACACTCACTATATATGAAGCAACTTCAAGGCAGGCGATCAACTATCAGAAATCTGGCATTATGTTCAGCTCAAACACAAAACCTATTGATAGGAATGCTATGGAAGCCATCTTAGGGGTAAGCATTCCTATCGATCATGGAAGATATTTAGGTCTTCCCTTGCTAATTGGAAGACAGAAAAAGCAAATCTTTGCTTTCATAAAGGATCGTTTTAGTAAACGTATTACGAGCTAGAAAAATAAGTTGTTTTCAAGACTGGGAAAAGAAATCGTCATTAAGACAATCACACAAGCTTTGCCTGCTTATTGCATGAGTGTTTTCCTTATCCCCCGAGACACCTGTGATGAAATCCAAAAAATGATGAACTCCTTTTGGTGGGGATCGGGTACCAATGACAGGAAGAAAATCCACTGGGCAAGTTGGGACCGTCTCTGCGTTTCAAAAAAATATGGGGGCATGGGCTTTTGGGATCTTCATTGTTTCAACTTAGCCATGCTTTATAAACAAGCCTGGCGGTTCATTGCCTATCCCGACTTTCTTCCGAGGAAAATTTTCAAAGCTAGATATTCCTTTCTTGTAGTTTGCTGGATGTAAACGAATGGGCCATTTCAAGTTTCATTTGGAGGAGTATTTATGCGGCTAAGGATATATTGCTTCATGGTGTTAGACGGATCCTCTGTGACGGATCCTCGATTAATGTTTTTACAGACCCCTAAATTATGAAGCTAATAATTTTTACATTACCTCTCCTCCCATCTAGGATCTCTATAATATTAAGGTATGAGAGCTATTTGATGAGTCTGGCTTTGGTTGGGATGTACAACTGATAGAAGGGTTGCTAACTCCTTATGATGTTAGGCGGGTTTCTAAGGTCCCAATCACTATTTCAAAACCCCCTGATCAACTGATATGGCACCATAGTCGAGATGGTTCCTATTCAGTCAGAACATGATACAAACTAGCTCTTATTATGTATACTGATATCGTTAACTTCTTCGTGGATAGGCCTTGGCATCAACTATGGAACTTTTCTATTCCCCCAAAGATCAAGGACATGGGTTTTCAGGATCTTAGTTGTTTCAACTTAGCCATGCTTTGTAAATAAGTTTGACGGTTCATTGCCTATCTCAACTCTCTTCCGAGTAAAATTTTCAAAGCTAGATATTTCCCTTCTTGTAGTTTGTTGGATGCAAAGGAACGGGCCAATTGGAGGAATATTTATGCGGCTAAGGATATACTGCTTCATGGTGTTAGATGGAGACTTGGTGACGGATCCTCAATTAATGTTTTTACAGACCCCTGGATTAATGAAGTTAATAATTTTTACATTACCTCCCCTCCCATCTAGGATCTCTGTAATATTAAGGTGCGAGAGCTGTTTAATGAGTCTAGCTTAGGTTGGGACGTACAACTGATAGAAGGGTTGCTAACTCCTTATGATATTAGGCGGGTTTCTAGGGTCCCAATCGCTATTTCAAAACCTCCTGATCAACTGATATGGCGCCATAGTCGGGATGGTTTCTATTCAGTCAAAACAGGATACAAACTAGCTCTTACTATGTATACTGATATTGTTAACTTCTTCGTGGATAGGCCTTGGAATCGACTGTGGAACTTGTCTATTCCCCCAAAGATCAAGGGCATGGGCTTTCGGGATCTTCATTGTTTCAACTTGGCCATGCTTTGTAAACAAGCTTGGCGGTTCATCGCCTATCCCGACTTCTTCCGAGTAAAATTTTCAAAGCTAGATATCCCCTCCCATCTAGGATCTCGATAATATTAAGGTTCGAGAACTGTTCGATGAGTCTGGCTCTAGTTGGGACGTACAGCTGATAGAAGGGCTGCTAACTCCTTATGATGTTAGGCGGGTTTCCAAGGTCCCAATCACTATTTCAAAACCCCCTGATCAACTAATATGGCACCATAGTCGGGATGGTTTCTATTCAATCAAAATAGGATACAAATTGGCTCTTACTATGTATACTGATATCGTTAACTTCTTCGTGGATAAGCCTTGGAATACACTGTGGAACTTGTCTATTCCCCCAAAGATCAAGGGCTTCACATGACAATATTGTAACATCCCGTCACCGATGGGATGGGTACAGTTCACCTCATACGTATTCTGTATACGTATTTTTGCATGTGTATTCTTAGCCTCTGCATATTTGATAAATGTTCAGCATTACATAAGCATATGTATGTACATGCATGTGTGACAGATTTCCGACTTGCTTGTGAAATTGGAGATTCTGTGATTAAGGCTAATTGTGTTTTGATTGGTGAGTGTGAGTGTCAAAATTGAATTTAGGAATTGAGAATTTGAAATTTGAGTATGCGCTTAGATGTTTTCTAATTTTGAGGATTTATAGGAATTTTCTTGGAATTTTCGGAGCATTAGGTCCGAACCGAAAAAATGGCTTAGTGACTAATTAATTGTGATTCCGGTTCCGAATTTGATTGACAATTGATATGAGATAATCTAAATTATGGTTGGAGGAATCAGGGTATGAACCATTGGAATTCGGGAGAAATTAGAATTAGAAATTTGTTTGAGGTTGTCTGAATTGGACTTGTGGCAAATGACGTTGCCAAACAAGCCCTTATTTCCTTTAGGTTTATAAACCCATGCCTTTGAAAATTTGTTTCACACGAAGCTTGTTTCTTGTGAAAGAAGAACTTTGATTTCTCTCCTTCCTTCATCGTGATTGCTTCTTGATTTCCTTTTTGATTCCTCTTAGAGTGGCTTCTTCTTTCATCTTTGATTATCTCCTTTAGTTGAGGTTGAAGAGGATGAAGATAGGTTTGGGTTTTGGAGTTGCCGTGGGTGTTGATTTGGCTTGAGACTTGGAGTATCGTTGTGTTTTTGAAAGATTTAAAGCTTAATCAAGTAAGTTATTACTTATCTATGTTTTCAATAGCTTGATTTGAGTATGGAATTAAGTGATAAATTGTTTGAGAAATGTTAGATTTTCGGATGATATAGGTTTTAGGGTAAAAATGTGATTTTTGATTTGAGTAATTGTTGAATCATGGCTATTTGATGGATTGAAGCTTAGGAATGAGTAGTGTTAAGTATAGAATGTTGTTTAAGAGTGTTTAGAATGGTTTTGGATGGATTATATCAGAAAAATCTGAGAAATTTCTGGGTTTCGGACGAAGATCTGAGAAATTTCGGCGCGACTACAAGCCGATCAGACAGAAGAAGCGATGGCACAGTAAAGAGCGACAGGAGGTGATCGAGAAAGAAGTAGAGAAGTTGCTTGAGGCCGGATTCATCCGAGAAGTTAAGTATCCAGAATGGCTCGCCAATGTGGTGTTAGTAAAAAAGAAGAACGGAAAGTGGAGGATGTGCATAGACTTCACCGATCTGAACAAAGCGTGCCCAAAGGATAGCTTCCCCTTGCCTAAGATCGACCAGTTAGTAGACTCCACCTCAGGGCATGAACTGCTAAGCTTCCTGGACGCTTTCTCGGGCTACCATCAGATTCAAATGAGTCTGGAAGACGAAGAAAAGACCGCCTTCATAACCGACCAAGGCACTTATTGCTACCAAGTGATGCCCTTCGGCTTGAAGAACGCGGGGGCGACCTATCAACGGCTCGTCATGGAGGTCTTTAAAAAGCAGATAGGTCGGTCGGTGGAAGCTTATGTGGATGATATGGTGGTCAAAAGTAAAACGGCCGCGGAGCATGTGGAAGATCTCAAGGAAGTCTTCCAGACCCTGAATAAGTTTCAGATGAAGCTAAATCCGGAAAAATGTGTTTTTGGGGTGGCATCTGGAAAATTCCTAGGGTTTATGATCACTCAACGAGGGATTGAAGTTAACCCAGAGAAGATTGAAGCAATTATTCAAATGCCCTCGCCCCAATGCTTGAAAGAAGTGCAGATACTGACTGGTCGGATAGTCTCTTTAAGCAGGTTCATCTCCAGATTGGGGGACAAGTGCCTCCCATTTTTCAAAGTCCTGAGGAAAGCGAACGTGACCCAGTTCCAATGGCCGGAGGAGTGCGAGCATGCTTTCCAGCACTTAAAGCAATACTTGTCTAGCCCGCCTATCTTGCAAAGCCCGGTAGAGGGAGAGAACCTGATTTTATACTTGGCGGTTACGGAAGGGTCGATCAGCGCGGTACTTGTTCGGTCGGAGGGAAGCGAGCAGCACCCTGTGTACTATGTCAGCAAAGTATTGACCGGGCCGGAAACACGATATACGCCCATAGAGAAGCTAGCCCTCTCCTTGATAATGAC
>JANKYF010000005.1:27606688-27617697 GCA_029829435.1 Erythroxylum hondense | reverse complement strand
AAAAGGGCCTACTCACCAAAGACAATATCTGCTCTCTAAATTTAAGGTTAGTCATCTATAACAACAAATATTTTAAAAAAAAAAATTGAATTGGTCACATTGGTTCAATCACAAAAATATTAAACTAGTGAATTTTTAATTCAATTTATATTAATAAGCCTTATTATTAAAAATGAATCAATTTATTAATTAGCTATCTAGTTTTTGTAAGCTAACCAACTTTCATAAATCAGAATAAATAATTGATTTTTATTTAACAGTCTCGTTCTTCAATTAAAATTCAACTTTTTTTATAGATAAGAATAATTTCCTTCTTCAATTTTATTTCAAGCTCTTCAATTTTGTTCAAATTTTACTTTATACTAGTTTTATGATGGTTTAATACTAATTAAACTTTTAAACTTTAAACCTCTTATCTTATAAATTAAATTTTCAATCTAATTTATAAAATATTGTATAGTAGTGTACCAATAAAAGAGACTAGTAATATAATAAGAGAAATAGTACTAAAGTCGAATAACGTTTAACAAATTTATTTCCAATACCAATTTTAAGTGTCAAAAACCCATATATGAATGTACCTAGTCGCCATAATATAAAACTAGCTATATTTACTAAAGTAAATGTTATTTCTAAAAAATTAATCTAAAAACAAAATAACTTTACTAAAAGCATAATACTTCATTACACCCCTACCTTACAAGTAAACCCCACAAGCAATGATATCGTTGATATTATCTTTCTAAAGTCATTTCCAAAATTTGCAAACATTGAGAGCATATAGTAAATGCTTGACTCATACCATAAATGATAAACGTTATGTTACAAATATCTAAAAGCAAGCCAACAACAAATTTAATTTGTTCGAGTGGGAGGTTATAAAAATGATTGGCAATAATTGAGTTCTTTTTGTAAAGTATTTGTATCTCTACTAATTGAGAGAATTATCCAAAAGATATCAACCATAAATTCCTTGCCTCTCATTCAAGTCTCTTTTTCTTAGTAATATTGATTTTCGATATTGCATTAATATCAACTAGCTCAACGATTGTTCATTCATTCAATTGCTCTACATTTAATTATTTGAATCTCTCAATTTCGTTACATTTCTCGAGTAACTAGCTTAATTTGTAACATTAGTAGAAGAGCTTTAATCCTCTAATTTATAGGACTAATAGATTCAATGAGGCACTAAACTTCCTTTTAGAAAATATGGAAAGCTCTAAAGAAGATTCATAAAGCTAATGCCCAAATGACAATTGAGTTCAATCAAAAGTTTGATTACATTTTAAAGCTAAATGAAATCAGGATTTACATAAGGAGTTTAAAGAGATTGATGGTCTAAAGAACTTAATCATTTTCCTGAGTAGGAAACCCATAAGTGAGACTTTTCTTAAAATTCTGGTTATAAATGAAACAAAACCTACTGAGAAATCTAAAGTTAAAACGAGAGAAAATAGAAATATAAATGGTGATATTAAACCTGTGCTACTGGGAAATGGATCATTGGTTACTCAATTGTCTACGAATGAGTTTCTTAAGTTTAATGGTAAAATGTTGAACGATTGGATCTATAAGTGTGAGCAATCTTTTGCAATAGATGGAATTCCTCTTAAATCTAAGATTAGATTAGGCTGTGTTCATTTTGAGAGTAAGGCTTTACAATGGTATCTAGCTTATATCAAGAGTAGAGATAACACTTTTCCTTCTTGGCCTCAATACACTTATGATATCTCTACTAAATTTGGTGACTTGTCTCATTACCCTATATTTGAAATGGTGAAACTGAGACACAATGGTAATATCAAGGAGTACTATGCATTTGAATCTCTCTTGCTAAAGGTGATAAACATCAAAAGTCCGAGCCCAACCCAAGGCTCGACTTTTTCCCACTAGCAGACTTCAGGCTAGCCCAAGGCTCGATCAACCTAGGTCTATGTTAGGATGGCAAAATGGGCCCGATCAACCCAAGTCAAACCCATTTTACCATCCTTAAAGAACATACCCTTTAGTATATTTTTAGCTGAATTGGAGAAACCTACTGAGCTCTATGTCAGGAGTTTTAATCCCACCAATTATCAGTAGGGAGCTTATAAAGCTAAACTTTTTAAGGACTTAAACCAGTCCACCCAAAAAATGCTTAGCCTAAGCACCAATCCATCTAATCACCCTAAACACTTCCCTATCATTTCCAAAATCAACCTAGTTCCCTTTTTTTTTCCAAAATTCTTTTACTCTAAATACCAAACACATTGCCTAAAGGCCCTATTTAACCAACCACAAAAATAATTATAAACCTTTATTAGAGAAAGCCCCTAATACCCTAACCCTACTTCAAATTAATGAGAGGGGTCAAAGAACCTTTGCAACATTTATAATGAGCCATATAGAGCAAGTCACCGTCTCAAACATATAAGCTCAGTTGTTTATTATAGGGGGTGATGAGGAAGATGAAGAGGAGAGTGCGGAAGAAAATGAGGTGATTAAAGAGGCAACTAAAATTATTAAGAATAAGGCTTTGGAGATCTCTGTACATACCATTTTAGGCTCTCATAACTATCAGATTATGAGGGTCGCTACTATGTTTATCAAAATAGCCCCTACACATCTTGATTGACACTGGTAGCACTGATAACTTTTTGGATGAAAGTGTAGCTTTGAGGTTAGGTTGTAGATTGGAGAATGCTAAACCCTTGACTATAACTATGACTAATAGGAATACTTTTACAACCAAAGCAATTTGCAAAGGGTTTAGATAGAATAAATAGAACACCAGGTTTGTTGGTGACTTCATTATTTTTCCTCTAGGATCATGTAACATAGAGTTAGGCATTCATTGACAAAAAAGCTTAGGGAGGATAGTATGGGACTTTGAGCATGTGTTGAGAGGTTCATCCATTACATCTGTTAAGGCTGTAAAAGGAAAGCATCTAGTAAAGCCTTTAACAACCAACATCAGATTGCTATGCTACTGTTATATGTGTCTATAGAATAAAATTACGAGAGAATGTCTTCTCTTTTTTCTCTTAATGCTAACACTAGTAAGGAAGTGCCATTTAAACTATGTTGTTGGGTGAGTTTTATGAGCTATTTAAGGAGACATCATCTGAGCTACCACCTAAGAGACCCGATTATGATCATCAAATTCTAGTATTAGAGGGATCATAGCCTATCAATAAAAGGCCCTATAGATACCCTGCATATTATAAAACAATTATAGAGAGGATAGTGCAAGAAATGCTAGATAAAGTAATTATCCAACCTAGCACTAACCTTTATGCAACTCCTCTTGTCTTGGAGGGAAAAAAAGATGGAAGTTGGAGGCTATATGTGGATTGTAAGTGTTAGCTCAAGGTTTATTATTAATGATTTTGAAGATAACTATATAATATTTCAAAATTCAAATTTGATTTATTTCCTTTTATAGGTAACAGTATAATTCTTAAAATGATATAAATTATAGGATAAGTATTCCTTTCTTGCAGGAACCTTCTTAATGAACTTACCTTATTTATTAATGATTCTACAATATTTGGAAGGATCTTACTAATCGTATAATTCAACAATCAGCTCCGAGATATTATCAAAACTTTTCTCTTAACGTTTGAATATTGGAATATTCCAGCAAAAATGATATTAAGATTCGTTAAATACAAAGTCAACTCAGAATAGAAATGAAACAACAGCTAGTTGAAGAGAATGTCTATTTAAGGAAGAACCACTACATTTGCAAATACATCAAACTTTTGAAATACTTCAGCTGCATCAATATTCTCGAAAGTCATATCTTTATCAAACTCCTTGTGTCTTAGTGAAAACACTATATTGAAAGGAGAAATCTTATTTGGTTGAAGATAGCGAAAACACTAAAGCCCTTCCTCGGTCAATTTATGTTGGTGGTTTTTGATGACATTCTTGTTTACAACTCAAGCATATAGGTATAGCAGCATATGCAACATCTGAAGCAAGTTTTTGAGATGTTAAAGCTCAACTCTTTCTGCTTGAAAAGGAGCGTGTACGTTTATGCTAATGAGGTGGAATATATACAGCATTACATATCTAGGGGGTGTCCACTGATCCATCCAATATAGAAGCAGTAGAAAATTGGCATATGCCTAGTATAATAAAACAGGTAAGGGTTTTAGATGCTCTGTGAAAAACTATAGCTAAATTACTAGCCCTTAATTGATTTACTCACGAAGGACAACTTAAGTCGGCTAAAGCTGCCACTTTGGCTTATACTAAGCTTAAACAATCTCTTACTTCAGCACCTATTTTAGCTTTGCCAAACTTCTAAAATAACTTTATTGTTAAAACTGATACATCAGAGACTAGAATTGGTGAAGTGATCATACAAGAACATCATCCAATTACTTATATTAGAAAGAACTTAAAGAGTCTCTTACAACAAGCCTTATTTGTTTATGAGATGGTATTTGTTTATGAGATGGAGCTGCTGGCCATTTTGTCTGTTGTCAAAAGATGGGAGCGATACCTGATGGGAAAGTGTTTTATCATCAAAGTTGACTAGAAAGCATGACTCAATTATTGGAGCAGTTTGTGAATACCACCATACAACAAGCCTGGTTAACCAAGCTTATGGGACATGATTATGAAATTAAGTCCAAAAAGGGAAAAGAGAACATTGCTACAAGTGTCTTGTTTAGATTCACCAACTCAGAAATTCTATACATAGCTTTACAAATCATCTCAACTGATTTGTTTGTTAAGATTAAGGAAGGTTGGTAATAAGATTCTATCTTATCTAAGCTTACTGTAGAAGTACAAAGTGATTCCCAATCTCACCCTCACTATTCTTGCAAAGGAGGGAGGAGATGACCAGACTATTGCAGTGACATTTGCAAAGAGCTCAAAATAGGATGAAACAAGCAAATAAGTATAGGTCTAAACAAACAAGCCAATATTGGCGATTGGGTGTACTTGAAGCTACAGCCATGTAGGCAAAGTTCTTTAGCAAGGGTGAATGAAAAACTGGAACCAAAATATCATGAGCCTAATGATGTGCTTGACAAGGTTGGAGTTACTGCTTACAAACTCAAGCTCCCTCCAGAGGCCAAAATTCACCATATATTTCATTTTATCTCAGTGAACCAAGTGTCACGATCCACGTAGAACTGCAACAAAGCTACCTGCATTCACGAAAGATTCACGTAGAACTGCAACAAAGCTACCTGCATTCATGAAAGATTCTATGTTGTAGAAACTAAGGCTATTATTGACAAACAGCTAGTGAAGAGGGGAAAGCAGACAGCTACAAAGTGTGTTGGTAAAATGGAAGGGAACACCATTAAATGATTGTGATTGGGAATTTTTCTATGATCTACTGCACAAATTTCCTAATTTCTATCCTTTCATGTCAATGATTTTCTTTAGGAAGAACTGATAGATTTTCCCGAAGCTTCACAATTTCGGAATTTAGCTGTGCCAATAACAGGTGCGGGCACCCGAAATCAGCTGGTAGTTCTGCCATTTAGTATGTTGTGTATCGTCATAACAGTTTTTTTACCCCCATTTTCCATTCAAGTTCGCTCTAGTGAGCTAGGGGATAATACCATATAAACTAAGTTGTACCGATTGCGATAATCCAGAAAATATCAAGCATAAAATCCCCTTTCAAGTCTCCTTTTCTCTGTAATATTGATTTTCAATACTGCATCGTTATCAAACAGCTCCGCGATGCTCATTCATTCAATCGCTCTGCGTTTGAATATTTGAATCTCTCGATTTCACTACATTTCCCGAGATTCTAGTTTAATTTGTAACATTCTGATAGACAAGAAACAAATACTCTTCCCTTCTGAATATATTTAAAGGCTTGAGCTTTATTAAATTATCGTGGTGTTGCAGTAAACTCAAACATCATCTTTTCAGCGCACTTATACATAATAATTAATCACGAAAACTTAAATAACTAAAGGTTTGAAATGCTATCATGCTATAGTTCCAAGTCTGAATGAAGTTCTTTTTTTTTTTTACCATAACAACATTTAAAAACATAAATATGCTTAATGGTCCTAAACTGAAATCTTGTTTTATATGTCGTAGAATCCATATGTATCACGTAATCTCAGGTATGTTGGTCTCTCTATATACAAATAGCAGTATTTATAACATATTATTGATTACTAGTTATCAAGACACCTAAAATCCACATAAATACTAGCATATCATACATGTATATTATACTTCTGAAAATCCACATAAATACTAGCGTATCATACATGCATATTATACTTGTGTGAATCGAGTAACTAAAATCAGAATGTTATCAACTGATAAACAAAGTTCCCAATTCCTAAAACTAGTGCAAATATGGACCAATGCAAAAATGTCAAATGATGGCCACGCCATGTCCCAGAAGAAGCTCCATTCAAGGAGTCAGTATTTTCAACGAAGACAAACTTTTAAAGGTTTTGTATAGAATAAAAATTAGAAACTTGCATAAAACAAAAAGAGATCCAAAACATGCACAGCAGCCTTGTGACAAGCAAACTAGTAGAACAGCTATTACATATAACAAGTGCATTAGCACAAAATTCAGCTGTGCTTTCCGCCCTTGCCAAACAACAGCTACCAATCACTGTTGACTTATGCCACAAAACTTTTAAACTTGTTCAGCTCAAGGCTATACACATCAAACTATGTTCTGCCACCTTAAGACAAAACGAAATATAATTTCTAGTCTTCAAAGAAAGGGTAGTCCTTGTCAACTCCTGTCGACTTTGGAGAAACAATACCCAGAAAATGGTAGACATGGACAACAAAAAAGAGTTATAACTGTCAGTCTAATGCAAGGAAGAATAATTATTAAAGGCCTACAGGAGATCAGCCACAAATTGTTAAGCAGAACCCTCAATTTATATGGCAGAAAAATGAAAGCTTATACATCACTCTATATACCAACCGTACAATTTAAAGTGGACCTCTTGGAAATTGACTGCAAGCCAGCAAAACTGCTTGGCGGATACCATTGACGTCAAGGTTGTAAGTACTATTACCAACCTTCCCCCATCAAGAAGGCAGCAACAGCCCGCTACAGGTCATTATTCACAAGAATTTGCACAACTTAATCACGAAGCCATTTATTGTATAAACAACAGGTGTCAGCTACCACTTCACAGCTACAATCACGGACTCACAGTGCTACTCACTACATCAAGCAACATAAATCAAACCTTATATGTTGAGCTTGAACATAGCAAAATCTAATCAATGGCCCAAATGAATAACTAAAAGGGATATTTTACCACTTAAATATTGCAGGTGCCATATTCAGAACAGCATATTATGTATCATTTTAACTATCAGCATGACAACCATTGACTAAGAGGTCAACCTCATGCACAGCATCAGCTACAGCTAAACAGATTCACCTCGTGTCCATACCATACTTGCAAGTATCATCCCATTTGAGGATCAAAATTTCCAAAGTAAGCAAAGACCAGCAGATAATCAAGTCAAAGATCAGACACCTGAATCACAAAATGTTGCAGAAACCAAGAGTTGACCTTTTTCTTACCAATCAGAAAATTTAGATAAATCACAATCACGACCATCCATCTACATTTACAAACAGCATTGACGGCTACAATAGCAACAATATCAACACCTTGACCATCTGCCCTATGTCAATCTTTTCCGGAACACAGCTATAAAACCCAATAAATCATTGCCCTATCACCAGGAGGAGATATCATAAACATCATTAAACAATGCATGCTAAGAAACAGAAATCCAGATAAAATGGAATGAAAAAGTAAAACTAGCCACAACATAGTTAGGTTACAATGTCACAATCTTAAATGAAAAATACGGCCAGTAAAATCAACATAAGCAAGCCTGATCTACATTAATAGGCATTAAAGGTTCAAATTTTATGGAATCTGTCACCAACCAAGTCCAATTCTACCAAACTAGTGCTTAAACTCTGAGGAAGGACATGTCTATGGTGACCAAATTCACCATTAACAACGAGCTGGTAATGCCTCCAAGTACCCAACGGAACCATGATTTTTATTCCTACACAATTAGCAAGCACGCAGATAAGTGAGCAAGTTCCAATGTAACTACTGAAGACACCAGGCGAACTACTTACATCAACATCTGAATTACGTGGGGATCGGGTATGTGTTGCAGGCCGACCTAGTGGAGAAGCACTTCGAGGAGTTGGAGACCGTCCATCATGGCTGCGTCTATCGGGACTTTCACCCCTTGCAGGAGAAACCTTATGCGGGGACAGACTTCTCTGAGAACTTGGGCTATATCAAACAGGAGAGGCGCTTTCAATAAAAAAGCCAGACAAAACACAGTTATAAAAGCAAGAACAAAACAGAAGGGAATATACTGATAATACTTCTTTGAAAAACATAATGAAAAGTCAATTGATGTAATATGCGTTCTTCAGAAATCACATACCTATCAAATGATCGACTGCTACTTTGCTTCTCATCATCATAGCGACCTCTGCCCCGAACTTTGGAATAATCAGGACTTGCATTGTGACTCCTGCTACGCCGACTTGAGTACCTATCCTTCCCACGATATCTCTCACGTTCAGACCTTTCGCCACTTCTGCTACGACTTCGCCTCCTATGGTCCCTATCTTTGTAGTGATCATCTCGATACCTAGGATTATAAAATGTAATTATAAAGTACAAAAGTACCAAGATCATAATGAACAACCAATCTGTTACTATTTATGGTAAAGCAAATTAAAAGCAGAAGTGCTTTCTCAAAGAAATCTAATAGCAAATTAAGAAATGCAACTATAACACACTAAGAATTTTGATATATTGAATGGGAAGAAAGTAAATTAGATGGTCAAGATAGAGAGCAAATTCATCTGACAAAAGATAGAAAGAAAACAAAAAACCAATAAATGATAAGACACAATATTATCATACTAAAAATCTAACCTCTCAGTAATTTTCCATGCATATTGTTTCCATTTCATTATTTATGTATCATATAATAAAACACTTACAATCCACACCAAACTTCAATAATAATAATTATTATTATAACCAATTGATATAATGGTTAAAGTTGCATTAAGGAACTCTATTCTCCCATTGTCCAAGTTCCAATCTTACTCCAGCCAACAAGTTAGCTACTTGCCCTTCCAATCCCAAATACAAAAGCTGGAAGAACTGAAAATATAGGAAAATAATACATGCCTCCGTCTAGGGCTGCGACTTCGTGACCTGTTCCTTGACCTTGGAACCGGCTCAATGATTCTACCTTTTTGACTGAAAGAAGATTCAATATATCACAACTTACTAACATGAGCCATATCTCTTGAAATATAAATCATTCGCATTGAACAAGGGAATCACAAGTTATTAGTATTTGAGCACAATCATGGAACTTACATCTTCTCAGCATTTGGTCCATATTTGGCAAATTGCACTGTTATTTCACGGCCATCAACTACACGTCCTGAAGAAAATATTCACATAATTAACAACTGCACCCTAAGGAATATAGAGAACAATACAAAGACAGGAAGAAATGCACACCATCTAGCCTATCAACGGCCTTTTGTGCCTCGTCTGCATATTTGTAGCGCACAAAAGCGAAACCACGAGAGTCACCAGTCCTAAATAACAAAGAACAGCACGCCATGAAGTATCAATAGAAAGAAATTAGGCAAAGTTAACCAGAGATCAATTGCAAGTGAAATTAAAAGGGATTAGTATATCGGATAGACGCATAAAGGTAAGTAAAATTAAATGAATAGCAGATTTTGCAACTTAGGAGGCCCTAGAACAAGTTAATGCAACAAGTTTAAGGTATTTGTTTGCTTAACCCAAAAAAATGGGTATAGCATATCCCCGTAAATGGATGTCTCCTGTTTATTTATTGAATGGATTACTAATTTGCACCTTGGAATGCAGACCTTCATCCACTATCACCATTCATAATACCACCTATTCAGGATCCAACAATCATACAGATTAACAACTTTGAAGCTAACAGCATCACATTGACAACCTCCCCTACTGGAATCTAGATTGTATGAAAACGAATATAGGAGCATTCACGAAACAACTCTAAGATCAGACCATCATTAAACACAGTAACCTCTTACATCAGTACTTAGACAAACCTAACTTTACAAAGAGACATGGTATTGTAATCACACAATTCAATTAAAAATAAAATACATCCCGCTGGAATCTGCAAATTGAGCTTTAAACAAATGGGCAGGCCCAAAGTGGTAAAATTTGAGAATATACTGGAAAAACCCAATAAAAATCATGCATAAACAACAAAGAGGACAGAAAATCGTAACGAAAATAGAGAAAAGAAGAAAGGCCAAATAGAGAATAAAGAAAGTAATAGAACCTTCGATCTCTGGGGATGAAAATATCGACAACCTTCCCGTACTTGTCGAAAAGCGGAAAGAGATCATCAGCACTCGTGCCTAAACACCGAAAAACCACAATCGGTAAACATAATCCATATCCATATCCGTACACAGACACACGTTGAAACAGAGAGAGAGAAAGAAAGAGATATGCTTACGAAACGTTATATTGAGGACGAGGAGGGAATAGGTATCGGTGATATCTGGAGGACCTGACCTTCCGAAGTGAGACATGGATGGCTGATTGGTTGCGAGAAAGAGATTAGCTTTGTTTCAGCAGGGCTTGGCTTGTCGCTTCTACAGACCTAGTTACGTCTGAGCATGAAACGAGTCGGACATCTACATATATCATATTAAAGCCTGAGAAAAGAAAAGACGCAATATGAAATTATATTCAATATTACAACAAATTTGTAATATAGGTTCTTCTTAGTCACTAAATTAATTGTTTGCATCTGTAGACATCAATTAATAAATATTGAAAATTATATTAATCATTAGAAGAAAACATAATTAATTTAAACTTCAATTAAATATATAATTTTTTAATATAGGGTTTTGTTAATTCAACAACAATGATAAAAATATTTTTTCACGAAACTATAATATGTAATCTATT
>JANKYF010000005.1:27476248-27487565 GCA_029829435.1 Erythroxylum hondense | reverse complement strand
TTGACACCGAGGTAAAATCAAGGGGGAAGTTAAATTCCTAGATTTTCATTTCATTGATAATTCTTATAATTTTATCTAGCTTTAATTCTCGTTTTTATTTCATTTTTCAAACCACAATCACTCAATCTTTTCTTTAATTTTTATGTTATTAGCTTAAATTAGAAGTTATTACGAGTATTATTTTTTTTAACTAATTTGGTCTCCGTGGGATCGATATTTTTACTACTTGACGATAGAAACGTGCACTTGTGTTTACGACCGACAACAAGCAGATCATCCTTTATGTAATGATTATCTTCAAATTATCTTCAATGTTTGCTTTATCATCTATTTATTGACTCCTAGGACAAGCAGTTCATCCTTTATGTAATGATTATCTTCTTCTTCAACATTTTTTGGGTATATGTTATCATCACTATCATCCACAATATATGTTTTTATTGCTTTCTCTTCATTATACTCATCTTTAAAATAAACCTCCACTCTTCCTTGGTTTTAAATAAAATATAATCAAATCATATTTTTTTATCATCTAGAATCTCAATCTATCCACCTTCTTTATATTTATTTGGCCGCCTATAATATACTTTATCCAATCTATCATTCTAATTATGCTTAGCAGTCCTCATAATGCTAAACCAACATAATTTGTCTTGGTCAATACCTTTAACTAATAATTTACTACAACTAATGTAAATGAATTCGGTCTATCAATTTCTCCCTTGTATTGAAACATAATTCCTTTTTTAATAAGATTTCACATCTAGATAAGTTATTCAACCCCAATTATGTAGCAATTCCATAAATTAATAAGAAAATCTTTCATAACTGAAATTTCCAATTTATGTAGGAGTTGTAACCCTAGAAATTACATATAGTTACCTCACTGTGGACCAAATTAATTCTCACTATTGAAATTTTATATTAACTTGTAAATGATTTATTAATTAAATATACATATACTTAACATAACTATAGATTTTCAAAATCTCTTAGTTATAAGAACAAAATTTACTAGTCCGACGTTATGGATATTAACTCCTTAGTATTGTATGCCAAGTTTATCAATAGAAAAGAAGCAATTACTATAGATTATGAGTCAATTATTTCTTCTATATTATATATGCCAATATGTCAATCTTGTGACTTAAAGTTGTCACCATTTAGTACTTAATTTGCATATTAAGAGTTAATGAAAGGTATTTGTGGTTGCAATTTCTCAATCTTTTCCATTAAGTAGAAGACTAAATTTCCTTATACTTTTTATGATAAAGTTATCTATTTCGACGCACCTAATAACTTTCAAAAGCACTTGATGTTTTACATTTTTTTTAGATCTAAGATATCACCTAATATATTTTGTTTTCTTTTCTCTTAGTTTTAGAAAATCCTTTTATCAAGTGTAAACAAATGATTAGCAATGAGTTGTGTCTCCAAGAAAAATTACATGTTCTATTTCAGAATAGTAAATAGCGACAATAATAATCTGGTTCTTGTGACAATATATGGTATAATTATATTTTTAAAATGCCTAATATTGCAATTTATGTAGGAAGTATAACTGTAGAAATTAGGAAAAATCGCTAACTTACCTCACCGTGGACCAATTTGTGGTCATTGTCATGAAGATCTTCCTTTGACTCCTTTATCACGAATATCTTGTGTTGCTCCACTCCTAAGTCTCCAATTTAAGCAGAATTCGAAACCCTCAAAATTAAGAAAATTACAAATTTACCTCACCGTGGACTAATTAGCTAGACCATGTGAATGACAACCTCTTCCTTACTCCTCTATCACAAAGATATCTTTCCGAATCTCTTCCTCCACCCTTAGTTTAAATGTTCTCTTCGATTCTCTACCATTTTTTTTCTTTTTGTTACTATCAAAATGATAAGTTCATGCTTGAGGGTAAAAAGTCCTTCTTACAAAACACAAATGTGTGATAACAATTTCCATCTTCAGAAAGTCTTACAAAATGCAAGTGTTTAGTACCAGTTGCTACGTTGAGATTAAACACTCCCTGAGATGAAGATATTAGTTGTAATTATAGGACAATAATGTAAATACACATTAACAGGTCACCACAATTTGAAACATTGTCACAGGAGCAAAGCTTGTTGCACGAACTAGATCTCCTGGTGAAGTCAGGGTTAAAAGAGAGAGTTCTGAAAAGTTTAAAGTTAATTTGACAAAATGTTTGTTTATTCTAAATTATAGGCTATTGGAAGATTAGAGCTATCAGCAGAACCACATGTTTTCTTTTTGACAAGCTAATCTTACAGAAGATGTCTAGACGATGACTGTATAATGGAAAAAGAAACGACTTAAAAAGAGTAGGTAGAATGTAATAAATGTGCAGAATTGAAGATGAAAAAGGTTGGTCATAAAGAATTCAAGAGTTTGTCAGGAAATTTAACGATGAATTGGCAGAGGCAGTACAGTTAAATAACTGAGAGGTCGTTCCAAAGTTCCCGTACGTTCCCTTAACAAACGGCGAAGCAAAATGACGCTTATGCAGAATGAAACTGCAAGTGTATCGCTGTTACTATGCGAATGATAAAGCAAACTCAACTGCGTCACAGAGTCTTATTAATCATATATCATCACTCCTTTTTCAGAAATAAGTCAAGAATGACAAAGTAGCTGGTTGTAGCAGAATCATAAACACTTTTACCAGCCCTGCATTCAATTCTTCTTTGGTACTCCCATTCCCATTCTCCTTAAGCATAATGGACAACCAAACCCTACATATATACATGATATGGACCACTGCACCGGTTCCTCCTTTGACCATCTCTTTTTACTATACGAGAAAAGGGTAAATTACTGTAACTTCTAGTTCTTGATAGATATTTAATGCTTCGAACTACTCAATGCGTGAAAGAAAAGGATAAAGAGTGGTGCTTTGAGGTGGTCCTCTTTCCCTTCACCCATTACTTATCAATAGATGTATGCAGTATAAGAAGCAAAGTCCTGTTTAAGTAGACAATCGGTTCACACGAAGGTTTTCAAAGCATTAAAATCGTACAAGACGAATTTTTAATTGGAGAGACAAACCCTTAATCAACGTATATATAGATAGGATAAGATAATATATTATGTTTATCGTAATCATCGGATTAGTTATGTAAAGCCCATTCATTAATATAACTTACCCATAGCTCAGCTCAACTCACAACCTTTAAACATGTATAAAAAAACTAGAATTTGGAAATTAGAAGATAACATACGAAAATCGCATCTTTTCTTTATCTTTCTCTCAAATTTTTCTGCTGAAAAATTGGAGGGAGTTGTACAGATTAACAAATCCAAAGTGCCTTACACTTAGGTCTGAAAGTCTGATTAAGGAGAAATTGAGATTATCAATTATTTGAGTTTGAAATTAAGGTAAGGATATCCTTAGACTTTACTCTTAAAATTAAGTATCGTTTGGTTATTAATAAATTATATTTTAAATTGATCATTCATTTAATTAATGATTAATAATTATCTAAATGAATTATGTTTATTTTATTTCATTAATAATTAATCAAAGTACGAGGTGTTTTGTGACTGTATTTTGTTATGCAAATTATGAGGTGTATTTTATGTTAACTCGGTGAAAATTTGTAAAATAGAGACCTGTTGGTAATATGTTGAAAATAATTGGTCCAAAATATAGAATCGGTGGCTTGCCTAGAATAGGCTATATTCAATGGTCTTAGATGGATAAGTTGAATTGATATGAGTGAGTGGTGGCTAGGTATCTGTCTGTAGAGCAAATATTGGGGCATCCTAAATCCCGAGGATGTCCTGTGTTGATAACTAGGTACTGGAGTGGTGTCGGGATATCCTGAGTCCCAGGGATATCTTGTGTCGATGGATAGGTATTGAAGTAGTACCGAGGTGAAGATTGAGAAATCGAGGTACCATGTGTCGATATTTATACATTTAATTATAATTCCACTGATGAGAGATTATGATGAGATAAGTCGGCAGATCATTAGATGTACACCTACTAGATTAAGTTGGGCTCAGGCAAAAAAAATCAGTTAAATATTAGAATAAAACATAAATGACAGTTATAATTAATATTTGTGTTCACCATAATTTAGCAAAATTTTTAAGATGTTCGTTAACTATTTGGACTAGGCTGAGTGATGTTGTGTATATACGTCTTATATATATATATATGATTTAATTGATTGACTAAGTTTTATAATTATTTATGGAGTTATTTGATTTTAAGGATATGATCGGTTATTCTTAATGAGTAGGCAACTCACCCCTTGTTATTTTATTTTTTAAGAGATTGAATGATTACTAATAACCCTAAAGTATAGGACAGACGGAGTGGAGTTTATGTGGGGCCAGTAGATTACTTGGGTAAAGCTTTTGGAATTACAAATTTTTTAATGTGATAACTCCAGTAGTTGTGTTATATTTATTACTTTTGTATCTGACAAATAATCCTCTCTTTTGGAACTAATGAGGAATTCGATAATTAATGATATGTTTTAAGAACTATTTGGTTAATTATGGTTTAAGATCTTTGAGAGCGTTATAAGTTCCAATGGATATTCAGTATATTATGTTGCTCCTAGCTAAAACAGTCCTAAAATAAAAATTGGTGAATCTTTTCCCATTCTTTAGCCAAGTTATTCTTGATCTTTGCTTGATTATATAGTAATTAATCTTCACCACTTGAGTATAGGATTGTATAGTTTTGGTTTCCTTGGATTTGAGATCTCTATCACCAGCATTCAGGTAGAGCATATCTTATATTTTTGAAAGTTTCTCCTTAGCTTCTGTAACATCTTTTTATGTTTCATTATCTACCTCACATTCAACTTCTAAATCACTTCCTTAATATGTTGCATCCTTCTATGGTAAATATACATTTTGTGGCCCCAATATTCTCCTTCAAGACTTTTCCTAATTATTTGTTCAAATCCTTCACAATCCAATAAATAGTTGTTGAATATAAAGGAGAGGTGTTTTTTCTTTTTCTTTCCTTTAATGTGCATTAGCGAGATCCAGATAAGGTAATGAACCGAAATTTAGGGATTTTAAAAACTCACTAAGTTATCTCAAGAAATGGATGTTGGAAGTTAACAATTGCTACATCCAGTTTTTTTTTCCGAATTAGCCACTTCCTTCTTGCTTATTTGACCATGTATAAAACCAGCCATTCATTTCAAGGTCAATCATTTAAAGTTGACTATGCAATCCCTCAATTCATCATACTTTTGTCCTTGACTCATCCCTCCTTCAGCCTCCCCAAAGTGAAGAGTGGTATTGTAGTCTCCTAGAGCTATCCATGGAGAAGACATATTGTTTCCCAATCTTTTCATGTGATTCCAAAGCATATAGCTCTTAAATGTAATGTTGGAAGCATAGACGATAGTGATATGCATATTCACCCTCTCCTAAATTAGGTTGATCTTTAGGTGTATATGTTGATCTGAACTACTAGAATCCATAATCTCCACTTTTTCTAAGTCACATAGTACTACTATCATACCATAGTTGTGATCCCTATGGTTGGTAGTGATTTTCTATCCATTCTTCAAAGATAAGGGCTTTTTGCATTTATTTTGTTTGGTGGGATTATTAAGTCCTCTGATATTCCAAACTAGAAAAGATATTGCTTAAAGGATGGGAAAGTTCTTTGCTTCCTCCCATAATTAATCCTAAAACTATCATAAATTCCACATTTTCCTTAATCTCTTGGTCACTCTTGATTAATGAAATGTTGGTTCCTCCATTAATGATTTCCTGTTCATCCTTAGAGTTCTTATCATGTAACCGTGTAATTTCTTCTTTAGCTATCACATTATTATTATGGGTTCAATTTCATTCAGAAGTACTATTTCAATATTGGGGCTATCGTCATTCACGTTATTCTTACTATCATCCCCTTTTGCTTCAATGTTTGTTTCCTTAGAGGCATCCAACTCTTATTGTCTAACATTATCCCGTTTGCCCTCATCCCTTCTTTCCTTGGCCTCATTCATTAGTATCAATTCTTTATATGAACTTATTTCAAAGCTTTTGCCTATAGGTTTCCAAATTTATTTCTTGATGGAGCTACCATATAGTCTCTAAGTGTATAAGAACTCAACCTAATCCTAAAAAATCCTATCCTCTTCATTTAGCCTTTTTATAGGTATTATTTCTAGGGGCTTCTTTTCTATTTGCACTAGTATACAAACCCTAGCATATTGAATTCTTAACATTGTAGCAATGGCTTAATCAAGGTATAAAGGTTTTCCTACATAGCTAGATAAATGAATCAATCCCTTCATAGTCCAGTATTCTAGTCGTATGTGGTGTATATTAATCCACAATGATATTATTTATGTTTAAGATTTTCTAGTTGTTACCTATTATTCTAATTTTGTAGGAGAATAGGTCTTGAAAAGTAACGTCAGGACCTGCTTCCAATAGAATTTAATCTTGGTTAGGGGACTCAAATCAAAATATAAAGATGTTTTCGTTAGTTATTAAGACTTCCTAAAGGCCATAACCTTTCCATTATGCTTTAAACTAGGCATGGATTATGGGAAAGGTAGGTCTCTTACCAATGAAGAATCTTATTAGTGTTGCTTGCCATCTCCTTGCAACCTCTTTTAGCACTTATAAAGGTGAGGAAACTATCATTCTTTCATTATCCACACCAGGGAGGCAAAACTAAAGGCTTAGGATTGAACAGAAGTCACCAAGAACTTGGTCATTTCATTGCACCCTCCTTTAACACTTGTGGAGGTGGGGCAACTATCATTCTTCTTTCATGCATAATTAAGGGAGCAGAATTGAAAGCTTAGGATTGAACAAGAGTCACTAAGAACTATGATCAAGTTTTCTTAGGTCGTGATTGTTAACTTTAATTTCTATTGATTTTGCTAGCCTTTATATTTTGATGTTGGTTAGAAATTCTTATGTTTCAATCCAAATTTTAATGATTGAGGATATTTGAGTATTTGGTGAATTTTGCATAAAAAATAAGAAAAATTGGCAAAAGATGGTGTGACTAAAGAGTCACACCTATGAAAAGTTTGTCATGGATATGACAAGGGCACACGCCCATGACAACCATTGTTTGTCTTAGGCGTGACAATGGCTCTCACGGTGGTGAAAAAATTGTCATGTCCATGCACATTCTCTTTACTAAAATTAATATCATGCATGGCAAGCATGCAGGTGACAACATATTTAAAAAAAGACCTAAACCTAGTCTCTCTCTATAAATAGAAAAGTATATAGAGAAAAAAGGGAGGTTGGAACGAGGCTTAAAAGAAGCTGGAGGTGGAGAGAAGAAGAGAAAACATAGAGTAGTTTGTTGATGAGAGCAAAGAGAAAGATAATAGAGAGAAAGGAAGAACTGAAGCTAGATTGAACAAAAGTCACTAAGAACCTGTTATCAAGTTTTCTTAGGTCGTGATTGTTGACTCTAATTTCTATTGATTTTGCTAGCCTTTATATTTTGATTTTGATTACAAATTCTTATATTTAAATCCAAATTTTAATGAATTGAGGATATTGAATTATTTGGTGAATGTTGCATGAAAAATAAGAAAAATTAGCAAAAGATGGCATAACTAAAGTGTTGGATTGAAAAGCAATATCATACTAGATTTGGCTACACGGTAGATTTCAAAAACTTTTCCCAAAATCAAAATGCAGTGGAAGCATGATAACCAAATCAACATGTTTTAATCCATACATGATACGGTATTAGAAAAATAAATAACATAAGAACATGTTCAAAAATTTACCGACTCTTTTGCTATAGCTTTGACTCCTTGCTATTGTATCCTCTCCTCGCTATTGCATCCTCAACCAATCCGATCTACTACTTGTTCTCTTTGGATAACTTGTTTAACAAGATCCTTTAGTGGGAAAGGAGAAGAAATATTGTAGAGGTTTTCCTTTTATGATCAACTAGTTGAAAGAACCAAAATGAGACCCTCTCATTCCTAATTTCGGCTAGATCATAAAAGAAAGGAGGGAAGAGGATGTGCAACCAATGCACCACTTCATTCTTTTAATCAAAATGAAAGAGAGGCAAATAAATGAGACATTCTCATTTGTTTAATATGGTTAGATGAAAAGACAAAAAACAAAAACAAGACACTCTCATTTTCAGTTAAATGATGAAAGAAGGGAGGGAGAGCAACAAATGCACTACTTCCTTCTTTAATCAAATGAATACTAAAAGGTTTATATATTTTTCAACATGCCAACATTAAATGACAAACATTAAACCATTTAATGATAAGACCATTAAACCATTTAATGAGGGCACCTTTAAACCATTTAATGATGATGAAGCATGATAAAAACCCACCTTATATTTAGCAATTCAATGCTAAATGTGCAGTTGTTCATTTAACTATATAAAACCGAAATCTACATCATTGTAGATTTTGGTTTCGGTTTTGCCCTCCTTTTGTATTTACAAATATTATTTCAATTTAATTAATCTAATTAATCAAATCAAAATAAAATTCAGCCCAATATTAAATGTTCATTTTAGGCTGTTAATTAACAATTAATTAGTGTAAGCCCAACATTTAATCATAGGCTTAAAACCCAATTTAATTAACTCTTCATTAAATTGTTCTAGTATTATTATTCTGAATCTAATCTGGTCCTTTCTTTTTTATTTTCTTTTTGGTAACCTCTATTTATTTTTCTTACTTTGCTTGATAACCTTTCCTAGAAGCCAAACGGAGAATCTAATTAGACTTATATAATTTAAGCTCCAATAAGCCTGGAATTAATTTAATCTCATTAGAATTAATTCCAACTTGTTAACCAAATGTCATTCCACTAAAGACAATTAGCTGAACTATTGAATTACTAAATATCATGAGAACACATGTTTCAAATTAGATGTCCAATTGCAAACTTTATTATGAACCATACTATAGCCATCCGCACTATAAAGGATAAAATTGTTGTTTTACCCTTATTTTGGTTTTTCCTTCGAGATCTCCTGCTTTACTTTATATGGTGATTAATACACAAGATCTCATCTTGGTGTTAAGACTTGATGAGCAGCATTCATCAAACGAGCAACGAGCGACGAGTGATGAGTGACGAGCGGAGACCTATAACTTCTAAGATTACAAGCGAGTTTCAACCCCTTCTCTATGGCTTCATCTTCTTCCCCTACCTATCCCTGAACCCCTCTCTCCCCTTTACCTATCCTTGCTCCTCTCTCCCACTAAAAATGTTTCTTTGAAATCCGTAATCGAACCCAAAACCAAAACATCGACCCAAACACCATCACCCCCTGATTAAAGACCCACCTCTAAAAACGTCCCTTTCCATCAACCCTAGCCAAATCTCCTCAGTGACAAAACCACAAGAGACTGTTCCTGAAACTTCTTCCTATTCTCTTGAAATTAAAAATTCAGGGAACATCAGATCATGGAAGTCAGTTGTTTCAAATGGTATGGCAGACTCCATAGAAGATAAAGCTTTAACCTACTATCCCCCAGAGGTCAAGGAGGATCAGATCTATGTCATCCCCCCTCCAGAGTTAGCCAAGAAGGGAGCCACACATTTCAGGTTCGCTCTGATAGGCTTTTTCATAAGAAAGGGACCAGCTTTTCCTATGGTATAGAGAGTTTTAGCTAATTCCTAGGTAGAGTTTTGGCTAAAGGAAACTTTAATTACTAACTCAAACAATTTTTTTTTTAAAGTTTGATTTAGAGATAGGATTGAATTTGGTATTGGAAAAGGGTTTTTGGCATATCCAAGGGAAGCCCTTATTTCTACGAAACTGGAGTCTGAATGGGGGGGGGACAAGAAGAGGTTAGGTTTGCCCTAGTGTGGGCTAGGTTTCATAATATTCTACTAGAATACTAGAACACGGAAGGGTTGGGAAGAATTACAAATGTTGTGGGACACCCTCTCTTAAAGGATACTCAGACGGCTAGGATGTCTAGGATAGTGTATGCATGGATGTGTGTGGAGCTACAATTATGGAGGAGTCAGCCTTCTTCCTTCCAACTAGCTACTTACAATAAAGAGGAAAAATAATTTTCAAGGAAACAAGGATTAAGAATGAATGGAGGCCTGATTAGCAGGCACTGAAGAAGGAATGGGCACCTACAGGGAGATTGTTTGAGACTGGATTACAATAAGAGTTGAAGAAAGGAAAGGAGAAGATATCAAACATTCCAAATCAGCTGGAAAAGGAGCAGGAATTAATCTTAGAGAAGACAATTCAAAGTAATAAGGAAATTAAAGCATCAAAGATTCATAATGAGCAATGTAAGGGCCAAGGATCTCAACAGATGGATCATAATAATGAGATGACAATACAAGAAGATAAAGATGCAAGTATTGCTGCGAGTCCTTCTCCTTTAAAACAAGATCAATAGATGCAAGAAGAATCGAGTGGAGACCTTGAGGATTCTAACTTTTTTGCTGTAAATCAAGTGGGTATAATTCTTTCTTGTCCTATTTGACTTAGTCCTTAAGGAAACAAAATAGCATTAAAGTCTCCCGCAATTATCTAAGGAAGATTACCTATAGGGAGGTTAATATTTGACAAATCAAACCAAAGATTCTTCCTATGGTTGAGGTTATTGGACCCATAAACACAAGTCACTAAGAAGGAAGAAGAACAGTTCCTAGGGGTGAAGTCTAAGTGAATCAGTTAGTCATTGGAGCATCGTATAGAACACAAAAAACAATATGATCATGAGTTTGCTTATCCAAATCATAAAAATTTAGTTAAGTAGGACTCACTATTATACGACAATAACATTCCAGTAGTAGTTCCGGAGATACATAGTTTCTAGGGAGATTCAGAAGTACGCAGTCTTATCCCTAACTAGGACCCACTATTATAAGACTAAATATATTCAGATTAAAATAACCTTAATTTTGCTCAACAAGCCTAACAATAAATAAAGTTCTATTTTATTCTTATGACAATAAAAGGCAACAATCACGTCCTTAACGTATATTTAATATTTTAACGAAAGATTGAATTTTATTTGTCTCATTAAATATAAATTTACATGTAAAATATCACACATATGAAATATATAATTCAACGTATATCCAATATATATATCAAACATATAAATAAAGCAATCAATTTCTCACATCTGTATAATCATATTATACATATGAAATATCAAACTTTGTTTAATTCTAGTTATTGATTCATAATCTAAAATAATAGGTTCAACTATTTAGATACTTAGATTAGATTGAACCAATTGATTCTTAAATAAATTAAATTCTTTTCCAACTAGAATATTAAATTGGAAACTATGTCTAATTATCTTAACTCCTTTAATAAAATTTAACT
>JANKYF010000005.1:27434392-27445524 GCA_029829435.1 Erythroxylum hondense | reverse complement strand
AGGACTAGTTAGGGTATTTTGGTTTAACCCTACAAGGAAGACCACTCACGCTATACGATTTCGGATAGTTGGGCTTCGGAATCGGGGCCCAATAGTTATCCTAAGTAAAACTAAAGAAGATGGAAGGAAAGAAGGTAATTACGTCGAGTTCTGATAATCCTTCACTTCAAATTAGTCCTGTAAAACTTGATGGAACTAATTATCTTGCTTGGTCAAGATCTTGTTTGTTGTCCATCAAAGCTAGAGGATTACAAGGTTATATTAATGATGACAGTAAGATACTCGATGTTAATAATTCTGATTACAATCAGTGGGAGTCAGAAAATTCTCTCGTCATGTCTTAACTCATCAGTTCAATGAAGCTAGAGATTGCCCGAACATACTTACTACTCGACACCGCAACTAAGATATGGAAAGCTGCTTCTCTGACCTATTCTCAAATAGGTAATAAAGCTCAAATTTTTGATATTCGTAATAAATTGCACAACATGAAGCAAGGAGATATGACTATATCACAGTAGTTTGTGGAGTTATGTGGGTTGTGGCAGGAGTTAGACTATTATTAGGACTTTCAAGCGGAATGCTCAACAGACGCTGCTAGATTCCATAAAATGATAGACGAAGATCGGGTCTTTGATTTTTTAGCAAGTCTTAACCCAGAGTATGATCACATACGAGGTACAATACTCGGAAAAGATCCTTTCCCTTCTGTTCAGCTTGCACATTCGCTAGTACAGCAAGAAGAAAGTTGGCGAAATGTTATGCTACATACACCTATCATTGAAAAAGCAAGATTAGTAGCAAGTTCTAATGAAAAGTCGAAACCTGCAAATACTTTATCTAATAAGGATCACTTACACTATGATTACTGTAGAAAATCAAGACATACCCGAGAAACTTGCTAGAAATTGCATGGAAGACCTAATCAGAGTCGTAGAAAGCGAGGTGGCTCAGTGGTAAGGGGTCTGGCCCACTTGGCTGAAGGAAATGAAATGTCTGAACCATCAATAGCTGGGGGATTATCCAATGAGGAACTTCAAGCCTTAAGACAGCTTCTCTTAAAAACAGACTCTACTTCCACAGTTGGTGCATCAAACCTTGCCAAATCAGGTATTGAATATTACAATTCTGAAGATAATCATTGGATTATAGACTCTGGAGCTAACAGACATATGACAAGCTCTCAAAAGAAATTTTTAACATACTCTCATGGAAACAACAGGGATAATGTTAGAATAGCAGATGGGTCTTTTACTTTCGTGTCTGGTACAGGTTCTATTAGCTGTACTCCCAATATTACCCTATTCTTAGTACTTCACGTACCCCGTTTTCCTATTAATCTTCTCTGTGTCAGTTCCATCACTAAAGACCTTAATTGCAAAGTTGAATTTTTTCCTGACTATTGTGTTCTTCAGGATCTTCACATAGGGCAGAGGATTGGAACTTGTAGACTGCAAGATGGCTTATATGTCTTGGAAGAAGAGCGCCTAACAGTTGCACATCAAGTGTCTTTTGGAAACGATGTGATTAATAAGGAAATTCTACAGTGGCATAGGCAGTTAAGACATCCCTCGTTTTTTGATCTAGCAAAACTTTATCCAAACTTGTTTAAAAGAACTTCTTTTAATTCCTTGTTTTGTGAAGCATGTGAACCTGCTAAACACACTAGAAGTTCTTGTCATTTATCTAGTAATCAGAGTTCTGTTCCTTTTATGACTATTCACTCCGATATTTGGGGTCCTACTCAAACTCCTTCTCTTTCTGGCCATAGATGGTTTGTGACCTTTATTGATTGTTGCACCCACTTGACATGGGTTTATCTAATGAAAAACAAGAGTGAAATTTTTTTATGCATCCAATCTTTTCACAAAATGATTTGTACTCAACATGATGCTAGAGTCAAGATCTTACGGTTAGATAATGGAATGGAGTATATGGATGGCAAATTTCATGCTTATCTAGATTTTAATATAATAGTACATCAAACTAGTTGTGTCTATACTAGTGAACAGAACGGAGTTGCAGAAAGACAGAATAGACACATTCTGGAGGTTGCACGATCACTCTTCACAATGAATCTTCTAAAGGGATATTGGAGTTATGCAATTCTTTCAACTGCATATCTTATCAACAGAATGTCACTTCGAATTTTAGATTTTAAAAGTCCTATTTAAATATTACAAGGTACAAACTCTTATACTGTACCTCCGAGAGTCTTTGGGTGTGTTTACTTTGTTCATGCTCGAAATATTGACAAGTTGGAGCCAAGAGCATTGAAATGTGTTTTTTTTATATTCTCTCACACAAAAAGGATACAAGTTTTATCAACCCTAGTATAAGAAATACATTGTAAGTATGGATGTCAATTTTCTGGAGTATGAGCCCTATTTCACCACATCCGCAACCCTTCTTCAAGGGGAGAATGAGATTAAAGAAGTGTTGCTTGACTCTAGAGATAAAGTGATCCAAGGAGAAGGAGCAATTCAGGGGGAGACAACTAGTTTTATTCAAGAGGATCAAAGTTATCACTTAAATAGACCAGACTTAAAGACATACTCAAGGTGAGATAAGACAGAAAAAGTCATCATGTAGTCTGTGCCAATGCCGTCCTCTTCCCTCGAAAACACTAGTGAGTTAGAATATGATTTATTTAATGATTTAGATAAGCCAATTTCCCTTCGAAAAGGTTTTAGACCAAATACCCTATTTCTAACTTTGTTACATATGACTCACTAACTCCCGCCCATAGAGCCTTTGTCTTGTCCGTTTCTTCTGTGTCTATTCCACAGGATTAGAGAGAAGCAATGAAAATTGTCCAATGGAAAGAAGCTATGATTGAAGAAATGAAGGCTCAGGCAAAAAATGAGACTTGGAAACTTGTCACTGCTCCAGAAGGAACACAAATGGTTGGCTGCAAATGAGTATTCACAATGAAGCATAAGCCAGATGGATTCATTGAGAGGTATAAGGTGAAATTGGTGGCCAAAGGCTTTACTCAAACATATGGGGTGGATTATCAAGAAACCTTTGCCCCTGTTGCTAAGATGAATATAATTAGAATTTTACTCTTGTGTGCAACTAACTTGGATTTGGACTTACAATAGTTTGATGTTAAAAATGCATTTCTTCATGGGGATCTAGAGGAGGAGGTGTATATGGAGATTCCTCCAGGGTTTGAAGATGAGAAGACACAAGGAAAAATTTGTAGATTAAAAAAGGCCTTGTATGGGCTGAAACAATCACCACGAGCATGGTTTGAAAAGTTCAATCGGGTTGTGATCTCCTTTAGTTATCAATAGAGTAATGCGGATCATACCTTATTTATCAAGCACTCCTAAGGTAAGATCACACTTCTTATTGTCTATGTTGATGACATTATTGTAACTAGAAACAATACAGAAGAGATGGCTAGGCTAAAGAAACTCCTTGCTCGAGAATTTAAAATTAAGGACCTAGGAAAATTGCAATATTTCTTGAGAGTTGAAGTCGTTAGATCAAGAAGATGAATCTTTATTTCCCAGAGAAAATATGTCCTAGCCTTATTAGAAGAAACCAGGATGATGGGTTGTAAACCAGCTGAATTTCCTATCGAAAGCAATCACAAATTACAAGCAGGAACGGGTACATCAGTGGACATGAGAAGATATCAGAGGATAGTTGGGAGACTTATTCATCTTTCTCACACTAGGTCAGACATAGCATTTGCAGTTAGTCTGGTAAGTCAGTACATGGATGATTCACGAGAATCACACTTACAAGCTGTATTCCACATTTTGTGCTATCTAAAGTCTGCTCCAGGAAAAGGGCTTATGTTCACTAACAATGATCATCTTAAGATAGAAGGATTTATAGATGCTGATTGGGCTGGATCTCCAGATGATCGGAGTTCAACCACTAGTTATTGTACACTCATAGGAGGGAATCTAGTCAAGTGGAGAAGCAAGTAACAGAATGTAGTTGTTAGATCCAGTGCAAAAGCTGAATATAGAGCTATGGCTCAAGATGTGTGCGAACTATTATGGGTAAAGAAGCTGATGAAAGAATTACAACTGACAGATGAAGGAAGTTTATCTCTCTATTGTGATAAGCAAGCTGCTATTAGTATAGCTCACAATCCTGTTCAGCATGATAGAACAAAACACATAGAAATTGACCGACACTTCGTCAAGGAGAAACTTGTGAATGGCTCTTTGCAATTATTCCATGTAGGGTTAAATGAACAACTGGCAAATATCTTCACCAAAAGACTTTACAACAAACAGTTTCATAACCTCGTTTGTAAGTTGGGCATGTGCGATATCTATGCACCAACTTAAGGGGGAGTGTTGATTAGAGATATTGTTATTATTAGCATTGATATTATTATTCTATAATCTCTCCTATAATTGAGAGATTTCATAGTATTAATAGTTAGATTGC
Source organism: Erythroxylum hondense (assembly GCA_029829435.1). Lineage (NCBI taxonomy): Eukaryota > Viridiplantae > Streptophyta > Magnoliopsida > Malpighiales > Erythroxylaceae > Erythroxylum > Erythroxylum hondense. Next base: position 27,441,105 of record JANKYF010000005.1, on the reverse strand, counting down.
TTCATAAATAATCTTAGGAATTCTGTATATAAACACTTGTCCCTGTGTACATATGAATATGAAATAGAAATTATCTTCAATATTCATCACTTAGTTTTCCTCTTACTGAAGTGTGTATAAACGTGTAGTCCCAATTGTTAATTCTTCTTTCCTTCAATCTTGTATCAACATTTTCAATATCGTGGAGAAGATGCTGAAGCTTTATGACTCATCAATAAACTAAGCATAACCATTACAAAGTGGAAAGAAACATTTAATATTGCATGGATAATCATCAGCTAGCCTCCTATTCTAAATTAGAGATGTGAGATCAGTAATATATCAGTACCGTTCACTCTGTTCACTCAGTCAACCTTCAACAAGGTAATTGACAGCCAAATAATAACCACCAACAATTGCAAATGACGCTACCCCACTACGTGCTATTCGCAGCCAGATGCCACGGAACAACAGATTCCGATCTGCAGGATGAATGCCTGTAAGTCTCTCCAACCTTTTACCTGGACGATTCCATTTCAATAAGCTCCTCTCCGCTGAAACAAACTGGAAACAGAGAAGATGGTCATATAATATTCTATCTTAAGTATATATTAATTCATAAGACAATCAAATGTTTTCATTTCTGAAAAAGATAACTCATTTTGTGCTAAACCTTCTCAAATTTATTCACATCAGTGTTAAACCTTTTAATTTTTTCAACTAAATTTCAAATCTTTTAAAATGCAATTTAGCATTGCAAAATGTTTGAATAGTACATCAGGAGTTACCGTAGAAAAGAGTAGGGAAATGGAAAACAAAATAGGAACCGAGGACAAGAAACGTGTGTTTTGTGTCCATCTATAATTATGTTAGTTTTGTGCCCGAACCTTTGCATTTTTGTAATTAATGGGAAGTTGTTCCGGCAGCAAACTAACATAATTATAAATGGACATAAAACACAGGTTTATTCAATTCTTATTGTGCTTTCCACTTCCCTACTCTTTCCTAGGGAACCTCCTAATGTGCAATTCAAACTCATATAGGCGGAACAGCACCTCCTTGCCAAATGTGTACACAAAGGCAATGCAGCATGATGTAACTAGAGATACCACAAGAACAAAAACGTACAAAATGGAAAAACATACAAAATGGTGATAGTAAACATCAAATAATAGACAGGTATCAGTCAACACTGCAGCTTAGTATAAGGTTTCAATGAAAATAACATAATAATCAAAATTGAAATAAAATGCAAATGCAAACTACTTTCTTTCTAGAATGAAGTATACCTTGGGCAGCACAACACATTCTGATCGGCTCTTGGCAGTGTCAAAACAATGAGATGCAGCGGCGGCCATAGAACCAGAAAACCCAGCTGCAAGACTAACTGCTAATGCAGAAAGCGGCCCAATTTCTTCATCAGACCTGATAATAAGCGAGGAACATTTTCACACCAAAAATGATAGAAGTACTGATATTCTGGTTAAAGCCGCTATTGAAGGAATATGTAGAAGCCACCTTGAAAGCATAGGTAATAGCTTTCAAAAAGATGAAACAGATAATTCCAAGAAAACAGTTTTACAATAATTTAATGCAGTATCTATTTTAGTGCGAGTAGCTACAGCACAAAGGACTAGGTCAAAGGTGTCAAGTAACAATCACAAGCACCACTACACTAACCCACATCAACAGGACATACCGAATCAGCACAACACTAAGATGTCAAGCTGATATAGAAACTTATAAGAAGATTGCATTTAATGCCATATAGTACTCTTCTGCTACTCTCAATATTGTAAAGCCAAGCAACCGAAAGATACATACAAAAGTTCCAGATTTACAGTGATATTATAAATGGGCAGTTTGAGGAAGCCCAGTGATATTAAAAATAAGAAGCAATTTGAGGAAGCTTTGCACAATTAATGCAATCTATCACAGTTTAATGCTTGATCAAACAAAATGATTGATGGATTATTAGTTCAAATCTTTGAGAACATGTAACTATGGAACTTCAGAATGCTTCTGTCTGTTGTATGGATACTGCTCAGATGATAATAAAAGAGCACAAAAATACGTCTCACTTGTGGCCTTGTGGGGTACAGAGAATTAATCTAGTGGTTTCTGCGGACATGTAATGCACTGTGCTATGTTTGAAGGCAGATTAGCTAGTTTCTATCCGGAACTTTTTTCAGTGTTAGAGCAGGAACTGATAACAGATTTTGAATCAAAAGTTCAAATTATGACCTGGGTTCAGGATCCATCCCAACTGCCTTCCAGATAAGCATTGCTTCGTGCAGGAACTGCCAACTGCCAAAAAATATCCCACCAAAAACAGAATCTCGAGCAATTCCTGACCGCACTCCTCTCCAAAATGTACCCAATCCTTCCAAAGAGGTTATATTTGAAGGTTTCCGAACATCAGATACCGATGGTGGCCTCCCAGACCCGGTCATCATCCAGGGGTATTCTTGCAAGGCACCAGACAAATTCAGATGCTTGGAGGTTAAGGTGGTCAGAAGGGCAAGAGATTGGCTCAATGCCTTCTTATCTGGCATATATCCATGTAGAAGTTTACCAATCATGGGTGTAACAGCTTTATTTTCCATAAGAGGGCTAGAAACCCGAATACGAGATGCAGCGGAAACCTGACAACGTAGTTTAACAAGTTCAAAGGGTGAGCTTAAAAGTGACTCTACAGCACCAGCTACTGTTCCTGCCATAAGAGCCTCAGAGACATACACATAGTTATCTTCACGACCATCTGCCAAAAATGAAAGGAATTTTCCCAAGACTAAGAGTTGAAATTTGTCAATGCAGTGCTTGCTTACATTTGATAAGGCATCACACATAAATGCTAGTGAACCACTTGCTTTTGTAGACAGCATTGGTAAAGTTTCGATTGTTTATGTGTTCTTCATTTTATCAGTGCACTTCTCAACAAAAGTAAAGGAAACAGGGCATTTTTCATGAAAAAGTATAATCATTTTGACTAGCAGAAAATATTAAGATCCAGAGTTCACATAGATGAATGGAAGCGGCTTCCCAGTAAGAGACAAAGGAATAGAACGGTGAGTAATCTGAAGAAAAGAATACAAATAAATCTTAGTATTTCAACAGGAACGGACTCTTCAACTGTAAAATTCCATAAATCTTCTACTGAGGCAAGGAAAAAGCAGCCAATTATGACAGAAAAACAAACTTTGTACCTTATGAAATAAAAGTCCAGGTCCTTTTCTTCATTAGATGTAACATTTCAAGATTGGCATGATTACGTTTATGACTACTCTTATTGGGAATAAGCAAATGGATTTTGAGATAGAGCATGTGAATTCAGTATAAAATACTAATAGTGCATTATGTTCAAAGACAAGTCAATCTAGTAAAAGAAACACAGACATTGACTACGTGATTTTTTGCCCAAATCAAGTAAATCCTTACATGATTTAAACCTAAAATCTATAAGCATGAATGTACCTCATTTATACACAAAAAGTTAATAAGGCAGGCTAAGATAATGCAAACACAAGAATATGCTCAAAGATAGAATAGAAATTCGATTTCATCATGTATGACATATTTACAACCTTGTAGCCCATGTTCTGTTACCAAGTGGTTTTTAATTTTACATTCTGTTACTTAAGAACCAAAATAATGATTTCATTTTAAACTAGAAGCTGCTCCAATACAATATAATTTAAGCCAAGTGAACACAATAATGATTTCGTGTGTGTAATTCATGTGTGACAAACAACAGACAAGGAATGTAAGGAATTATGTAAGATTCAAGGAAATCTATGTCAAGTTTAAAACTCCCAAGTTGTAAATGAAAAACTGAGCTTGTGCAATAGCATATTGAATCCACTGTTCGTAATTCTTCGCAAACTACAGAAAATATACTCTGTTGATTCTTACATTTTCATGATAAGATCTGTTAAGACATTTTAAACCAATTTTATATGTTCAACTATGACATATACATCGAAGGTTGAATGGAGATGGTTAAATACCAGGTTACACCATCATAGCCAATGGCTCTTATTGAAATTAATATAAGATGTCAAGCATAATAAACAGAAGGAAAAAAAAAAAATTTATGTAAAAGCCAGCCATGTGTCCAACTGTTTTCTAGAGACACCATTGACATGTGATTTTGTTACTCCTATGACATGGGGGAATTTATGTTTCTAACAGAGCCTCTCCATTGACTTTCCATTACAATTGTTATTGGAGATCTGCACAAGAACTGTACTTGCAAATTAAAATCACATATTCACTCTCTTTTGCGTCATGTGTGTCTCTATATATGTGGATGTGTGCATGTCAAGCTGCAATTTAGGAAAACAAACAGGTCACGCATATACCAAAGAAAAGTAGAATTACACACCTTTATAGAAAGCCGTTAAGATCTCGTAGACTCCAAAGCGGGCTCCAATACCAAGAATTCTCCCAGAAGTGAACCATCCAAAACCACTATACAAGCCTAAAATATTGGTTACAAGTTTTTAAGATGAAATTGGGAAGTTCTTTTATAGGAAATAAATAGAGATGCCAAACTAGTACAAGGAAGCATGAACCCAGTGAAGCAATAAGCATGTCCATAAGCATATTACACTTACTAATAACAGCAAATTTCTAAGCATCAATTAGCCTTCAAAACCATAGTCTGATTAAAGGAATTTCTGCGAGAAACCAAGTTTACCCAAATGCTTTTTTGGTTAAAGTTTGCTTCTAGAGTTTTGGCATGCACAATAAAATTACAAAACAAGGTTACATTATTTTCCAAGGAAGATTGTCCAACACACACCTTGACTTCATCATTTTGTTAGAAATATTATTCCGTTAATTTAATGGGAAATTATAAATAGGGGTCTCTGATCTCCACTTATTGAATAAAGAAGCTATTTGAGTCACTTATTTGTTTAAAGACCTCTTTTTTTTATATAAATATAATTTATTATTTTTAACTTTCAATAATAAATTATACATGAACACTTTAACAAAAACACCTGAGATAAGACTGGAGCAAAAATGCCTATCGAGAAAGAAAGAACAAATATAAAAACACATCTACTAAGGAAATAAAAGGTAAATATCTAAAATTCATTGGAAGATGTTACAATCTGCTCCTGAGCTAAAAGGGACAGTTGATCCAATATGTCACATTTTGTAATGCTTATGAAGGGCTTCATTTCCCTTATGCTAATAGTCATTTTGCTTTCTACAATGGCAATTAATTGGGTGAATCATTATTGGTCAAGATTGGTATTACATAGATGATTACAAAAGAGGAAGATAAGAAACAATGAAGTGCTAGCCATTAGGGCCTCTTCTATTAATCGAAAGTTGAAAAGATGGAGAGGTGAGTGACTAAGAACGAGAAAGAGAAGGGATGTAAGAAAAATGATAAAACGGTTAAACGGGCATGAGAGAGGGAGAGAGAGAGGTAAAAATAAAGATAAGGTTGTGGAGAGAGAAAGAAGGAAAGAAATAGAGGGAGTTGTCATATCAAGGATAATTTCGTTATGACCATATTCAGACATTATAGAGAAAAGGTGTCCTCATTATTCAGTAAGTAGGGATCAGAGACTCCTATTTATAATTATCAATGGTTTAATTTCATCACAACCACAACTATCAGGATGACACAAAAAAAAAAATCCCTCTCAGCTCCATTTCAAAAGTTAACAATCACATAGGATTAACATTCAACGGTCTCAAAAATTGAAACAAAGATCATCAAGAAAAACAACAGAGATGGAAAAATATATTTATATCAATTCTATATATAATAAAACATGGAACAAAGTAAATCAATAGGAAACTAAAGAAAAACTGAAAGTGATGTTGAAATAGTAACTACCTGAATATCCAGATAATGATCGAATTCTTTTCAACACCTGAAGTGGGTTCAATTGTCCATCAGGACCTGAACCAACCTGGAAAATGTCCAAGAACATAAATATACAGAAACAGTCAACAGTAGGAGTATATGCAAGAGAACACAAAAAGGATAGCTAGTAAACCTGAACGAGGACTTTAAGTGTATCAAGAGGATAAGTGAGAGCCGAGCCTAATGCCACGGAGCCACCAGCAGCTGTTGCATGTGTTGCAAAGACTTGGTTCCTTAATAATTCCTCCATATCTTCCAAAATTCAGGGATTTAACGATTACCCATGAGAAATTTTTGCTTTTAACAAGGACTAGCAAGAAGAAAAATTGTTAGAAATTGTTGGGAAAGAGGAAAAAGAGCGTTAAGAGTGGTAGTGATGGGGTCAAGGGGGAGAGTGGCGACGGCGGGGACTAGATATATTCCAAGATCTCTACAGGGATGGTGGAGCTTTTGACAGAAGGTGAAAAGAAAATAGGGATTCCAGGAGCGCTTTTGAAGAAGGAAAAGAGGGCTAGGTGTAGCTTTGTTCGACTCGACTCGACCTCTCCAATTTTCACGTGCTTGGGTTTGAATTTCTATTTTTGTCTTTTACGGTTTACCTTTCTTTATTAATAATTAAAATAGCACGACAGTGACAATTTAAATAAGTATAATGTCCACGTAATTTAAAATTAAGGAGTATATATGTATATTATGTTATAGTTATAGATGTATAAATGAATGTTGTGTAATTTAAAATTTTAGGGGAAGAAATAAAATTATGTGATTGTGAATAAAATTTTGTCACAGAAAAGAGGTAAAAATATAATAATTGGAATATTTAGAATGAATTAATAAAATAAGT
>JANKYF010000005.1:27356786-27367196 GCA_029829435.1 Erythroxylum hondense | reverse complement strand
GGTTTGGTTTAATTTGATTAACAAAATAAATTAAACTAAAACTAAATAAATGAAGTCGAACAGTACAAAGGTGATTAAATTGACAAATAGGTTTCAAATATAGTTTTTGGTTCAATCTCAACCTTCACACGATTGAGCACACTTAATCGTCATATTGTGTTTATACCTCTGATTGAAATTATTAACCATAAATTAACAATAAGCTTTGTTAACCCCAAATTTCCCTTAGGTCATATCTAATCAAAATAAGCTCTTTAATTAGGTTTAGCTATCAAATAACCTAAAATAAACTCTCTAAATTTAGTGTGATATCTGAACTAGGAAAACAAGTTAACAAAATAAAATAAAACTAAAGCTAAATGAATCAAGTCGAACAGTACAAAAGTGATCAAATTGACAAATAGGTTTCAAATATAGTTTTTGGTTCAATCTCAACCTTCACACAATTGAGCACACTTAATCATCATATTGTTTTTATACCTCTGTTTGAAATTATTAACTATAAATTATCAATAAGCTTTGTTAACCCCAATTTTCCCTTAGGTCATATCTAATCAAAATAAGCTCTTTAATTAGGTTTAGCTATCAAATAACGTAAAATAAACTCTCTAAATTTAGTGTGATAACTTTGTTCTGAACTAGGAAAACAAGTTAATCTAAGTAATAACTACACAAGCTCGAGTCATTTAACCTATCTTATCTTATCCTTAATGATGCACAACCATTAGTTTATCACAAATTAATTAGAGTTATAACAATTACATATTGAAATCTAGATTCTACAATGGGTGTTCATAAATGAATAATCTATTTGAGAATAAGAACACTAATCATTCATAAATAAATCCTAAAACATTAAACAAAGAATAGCACAAACAATTCCAAAAGAAAAAAGAACAACAATATAAGATGAAGAGATGCCTGAACATGTTCTTCAACCTCGATATCCTCTTCGAGCTGGAAAGAAGAATGTTAGTTCCTTATAGATCTTAAACATGTAATAAATCTAACCCGTTTGTGTTCTTAAAACCCTTCTCCCTTTGTTAGCTGCTTGAACATCCTTTTATAGTAAAATTAGAGTTCTAGGAGATATATGGTTAATTATATGGTTATTTAGCTGACCATGTGTGTCATTGTTTCCCTAATTCATAAATTTACACTATCTTGGTGACCTACACAGCCATTTACATGGTTGTGCAGGTTATAGGAGATGGTGAAACTGTGTCTTCGCTATCTTACATGCTTCTAGAGAGTTACACTACCCTATACATGGCCACGTAGTTGGAGGAACTTCATTTCTTTCATTTTCTTGTCCCATCTTTACCTTTATTCATCTCCTTTTGTTCCACAAAGGCAAATAAGATTAAATATCAATAGGATGGCTCTAAATATATGCATTTAGCTCATTTTAGTTCCTGTTCTTCCAATTTGTATCTAATACAAAATATGAACCAAAATAAGTATCTTAAGAGCATTAAAATATTAATCAGGTGTTTTATTGTTCAATGACCCTCCAATTGCTACATCTATCAACTGCCTCATACTTTGACTTAGCCCATTATAGAAAGTTTGGATTTGCTTCCACAGTGGTAGTTCATAATGTGGGCATCGTCGGAGAATCTCTTTAAATCTCTCCCATGTTTCATAAAGTGATTCACCTTCAGATTGGGAGTATGATGAGATGTCATTCCTTAGCTTTATAGTCTTGGCAGGGGGAAAATAGTTTAGCAAAACTTTCCACCAGTTGAATAAACGTGGTAGAGAATTCAACCATTATTTAGCCTTTCCTCTTAGGTAGAATGGAAATAAACACAATTTAATTGCATCATTCTTCACTCCATTTATTTTAAATATATTTTAGATCCCCAAAAATTTAGAGATATGCATGTTAGGGTCTTCTTCTCAGAGTCCATCGAACTAGACTAACTATTACACTATCTGGATAATACTTAGCTTGATCTCAAAATTCTTCGTTTGAACAAACGGTCTATGCTAGATTCTATACCAATTAGGTCTGATCTAGGGTAGTCGAACATCATATGTGGTTGGTCCACTATATTGTTAGATTCTTCTGTTTCCACGTGATCCAATAATCTAGTTCAAACTCTCACAGATTAGTCCTATGAAGGTTCCTTAACATAGTTTTTTCTATTTTAGGATCTGCTTCTAGTAATCCCTTAGATGTACACCAAGTCATAAACTAGCCAAGAGTCTTATTCTAAACAAAAGAAATAAAATAAAATGATTAAAAATAAAATAATGTAAAATAAAAACAAGAATAAAGTAAAGTAAACATAAAATAAAGTATTAACTAGATTAACAAAACTAAGGCTTTCCTAATATCAATGTCCCTTGCAACCGCAGCAAAAACTTGATTGAACTAAACTTAGTCAATTATGAAATAACTGCAAGTACATGGCATAACTATAGCTAGTACCGGTCGATCCCATGAAGATGATGAATACTAGTAGTTATTGTTATTATATTATCTAGGCTATGGATTGGATTTTTTTCAATTAAAGAAGATAAAACTTAAGAAAATAAAATAAAATAGACATTAAGATTGAATCAAGAAATAATGAATTACTTAGAAAACTATCGATATTAAAAATTAGTGTCTAGATTTCGAATCCCTTTAAAACCTCTACCTAGTTGATCTTTTATTATGCAATTGTTTTATTGACTATTAGACCATGAAAACTCCTATTGTATGCGAATAGCTTTCTTGAGTTTAATAACAACTAATCCTAAGGTTATCAACTGAATTACTCATGTTAAAGTTTATAGGTTTGCTTTAATGATTTGTGAATTTCACTATTAGGTTTGACCTTAATTCGAAGGATTTATGTCACCCTATCTTTAGGGTTGCAATCAACTCCTTTCAATTACAATAGATTTATTTATATAAGGATTTCTTAATCTCTATGTTATGAAATCAGGTTATGATCTAATATTCTGAATCTATTAGAATATAAACTAAACATATAATAGAATCGCAATATATCAATTAAAACAATTGCATTAAATAAAAGAATCAAAACGTGTTAACGCATAAACATAGGGTTCGTTTAACCTAGAAATTAAAGAAATTTAGTTACATATGATTGAAGATGAAATCAAATAATAACAAAAAGAAAAAATAGAAAATAATGGGTTTATAAATCTAGATCTCCCTTTTTATCTCCTATATGATATTCTTGCAAGGTATAGGTTTGATCTTGTATTCTCTTGGATCTTTCAATGACTTCTTAGTGTTCTCCACTTCTCTGAATCAAAATCACCCTTTAAATTGCCTTTGGAAGTTTCTAAATGTCTCTACCCCTCTGCTCCTCAATTTTGTCTCTAGTCATATCTTTTTATAGTAATTTCTACGGTTCTAGGTGATACTCGGTCCGATGCATGGGCTTATACTAGACCATATATAACCTAAAATCTACCTAAAGGATTTACATGCCTAAACACAAGGCTGCATATCCCTTTCATGCTTCAAATCTTTGTTTTATGTTGTGTTTTCATATGAATTCTTTTTTGTTTGGTCCATAAAGGCAATTATATCTTATAAATGCACTTATAGCATATTAAGTATCAAATATACAATAAAAGTATAAAATATCAAGCAAAATGTATCAGTTATAGGTGTATAAATATGATCGATAATGCATCTATGAGAAAACAACTTGACATTTTTGCATTTGTATTTATAGATATATTTTTTCCTATATGAGACACAAAGACACTTTAATCTCCTTTCAACTACATTGACCTAGCCAACTATTCTTCTGTTTTGGTTTTGTTTTCTATTTAGGGTACGTATATGTGTTTGCCTATGGATGATTTAGGTTTGAGTTAATGGAAGCTAAGGGTGATGTTGGGTTTAATGAGTTGGTGTAAGGGTTAAAGACTTAACCTAATATTTGGTTCTAGTATAGAGTTTTTATAAGGTAACTATTTTGGTCAAATTTGTTTTGACCCAGGGAGAAGATGGTTTGATATTGGTAGCAGTTACTGTTTCTAAAGTACTTTGTGTTTGGAAAATACTTGGATTAGTTATAGCTATTGGTGGCTAGGTGAGCTCTTTGTAACCCCACGAGGATACTCTTTTACACCACCAAGCTACTTTAGGTTCATTAGTTCAACAATGGGGTCATCAAATAGATACTCATCAAATCTATAACCCAGATTCGTAAGTAACTCTAGCTAGGTAAGGGTACATTACCTCAATTCTTAAAATATTGTTGTTACCAAGAGAATGTCTTCCCCTCTATTTTCACCTTTTTCTCCTTCTAGACATCCTCAAGAGTGAAGAATTGCTCCACCTACTTCCTCTAAGACACAGAATTTGTACCATCACAATTAAGGAAGATTGCCTTTCATAGATTGATCTTTTATTCTTGCCCTACAATTTTGATCTAAATTCCTCCCCTCTTTGGTTATTGCTTTCGCCTTATTTCTCGACTCTCTTCCCTTAGTTGATAGGTTTCATCACCTCCTGAAACTTAGCATTTATATCCTCTAATAACCTTTGCAACTTCTTATCTCTCTTGTGCTACCTCTCAGCCTACTCCTCTATTTAATTAAGTTAGCTTTGAAGCTCCAATGTGGTCACCATCGTAACCGTGCATTGATACCAGTAAATAGAAATCAAAAGAAAAATGTGAAGACTCTATTGATAATGATATCCTCTCTAAGAAAAATAAGGACCCAGATTAAAGATATAGTTTAGAATCCTTCAACAAAGAAAAAATCACACGATATTTGTAAACACCCGCTACTGAGATACTTAACTTCCTATAATAACTTAATATATTCAACAAATGGCACCTTAAAACTTAGCAGCTATATTAATAATAAGGAAAATAAATCAAACCTACAACAAGCATATTTGAATTATAAATGACTATAAACACATGGTGCATAGCTTTAATAAAATGAAGCATCTTAGAACCTTTTGTAATAGGATCTATTTAAAAAAGGACTTGTGGTAAGTATAAGACACGAACTTGTAGAGATTTCATTAGCGGGTTTTGGTTCCTCATCCTTGTTGATAAGGATGGAGTTGATATAGTCATCATTATCGAAGTTGCCATAAGTATTAAAGGTGATCTTAGTGAGGTAGCCGAGCTCTTACTCTATCCTCTTATGCTACTTATAGATTTTGGCAATCTTAGGACCTATATATTAGAATTAGAATATATTAGGTTCATGAGTTTGGAGTGCATATTAATAGGGTTTTATAAGAACAAAATTAGTTGGTGGTGATGTACGAAATGGTTGGGAGAAGTGTAAGATAAATGCTTTTGGAGACTTCATTATCAAGTTTTGGTTCCTCTTCCTCATTGATAAGGATGGAGGTGATATAGTTGTAGCGATCGGTGTCACCATAGACATTGATATCGATGGTGATCTTCGTAAGAGAGGCGAGCTGTTACTCCATCCTCTTATGCTACTGATAGGTTTTGGTAATCATAGGATCCATATATTAGAATTAGATTAGATTAGGGCCTAGAGTTTGGATTATGTATTAAATATGGTTTTAAAAGAACAAAATTGGTTGGTGGCAATGTGCAAAATGGTACTAATTTTAACATAATTCGGAGGAGTGGAATCACTCAGTGAGGATGAGGAATAACGCAGTGGAGACTGAATTTCAATTTTAATTTCAATTTTTGAAAACGAAACTATTATAAAGAGATTAATGGTCCATATTTGTCTTATTTTATTGTGTGACTAAAATAAAAATGTAACCTATTCACCATAATTATTTTTGCCACAAAAAATAATTTGTGGCTAAAATAATAACATTGCACTACAAAAATAAACATAACAAATAAATTAATCATAACTAATAGTTTTTGAGAAATCCCAAGAAATATTTTTGCTAAAATTGGGCTTGAATATACTATGGTTTGGAAAAACTATATACATATATATACTACTATGAATTGTAAAACATAAGGGAAAAAATGTAGCAAATAGACATATTTCTTGGAGTGAATATTCAAATCTAAATGAAGTTTGGATATTAAATTTAGGTTTAGAATGGATAAAATAAATGTAGAAATGAAAAGTTTTACTCTCTTTCCCAACACTTTTAATTTTATGCTATTACTTTTTTATCATTCTTTTAGTTGGTTAAATGTTAAGTGATTGTGCAAATAAGGATATATATCATACAACTCATCATTTTAAATATATTACAAATGTTAATTGTTAACTATGTAAACACTCAATTCACCTTATCTTATGTTCCTTTAAAGCCACTAATTAGTATAAGTTAAGTTCACAAAGTCCAATAAATGACAATTTTATAAATTTAATATAATGAATGATAATATATGAAGTGGTTCAAATAAATTTAGATTAGCTTTAGTTTAATTTGTGGGTCTCGATCAATGCACCTAGAGCTACTTATGAAGAGGAAATATTAAAAATACATAAGCGCATTCTCATATAAAATTAACATATATACATATATATATAACTTCTTACATAACTTCTCAAAATTTAATAATATTGATATGATAAAATATCTGTAAAATTTTCTCACATGATAGTTTCATCCTCTCAAAACAGAGCAAGTTCTTTAATTTTTATTTAGAACATTTTTCACTCCTTTATTAGCATCGGCTTTAACTCTGTGATTTTTAGTCATAGCTTTATTACTCGATCCATTTTTAAGTCATTCAATAATAAAAAATATTAAATTGCAAAATATTAAAAACATAAATATAAGTACAAAGTAATGCTTATAATATATGAAACCAATAATATTAATACTTTTTGTCACTATTATAAAGTACAAATTAATCATCATTATCATCGTCAATACCATAGTTGTAATTCCACTAAACTATGAAGTCTAGAAATGTTCTATAGTATACAACCTTATCTCTATATAGTAGAGACTTACATGCAATACCATATGACGATATAACAAAAATGTAAAAGATTATGCAGACATATTCAACGAGGTACTAAAAAAAAGAAAACCAGAACAAAAACAAAAATACAATTAAAAAACATAATACAAGAATAAAATTTAATAGGAAAGGTAAGGTAATGCAAATACAATGAGAAATAATAAATAATAAGATAGAAATACTTACTACAAATTAATAATAAACTAAATTTATTTCTAGTCTTCTTATCGTTATTATCATTATTCAGTATTAACTTGTTTGATTTCTTTTAATTAAATGAGTTTGTTTCCCATTTAACCAGGTTAAGTTAGTAGGAGAATTCATTATAGTTAGGACACGTGCCCTTAAATTATTAAATAAAAAAAGAAAAGTTTTAGTTAATAATTTTCGCAACTTTGTGCTTAGATAAAATTTAAACCATTTAATATTAGAAATATACAACCATAAAACAATTAAAAAAACAAACTGTACTATCAAGTGATGTAGAGAATCAATGAGACCATAAACCACCAATAATATTCCAAGTTCAAAGTTGGAAACATCAAATTTCCTATATATGAAATGCCGAGTGCAAAGTAGAAAGCATCAAATTGCTTACTAAAATGCATGCACAAAAATGTGATCTCTTATCGTATAAGAAGTAACTAATCTAACAATTAACTCAAAAACCAGGGACAAAAGCAATCAAGAGTCCTGCAATAAAAGCTCCGATCGAGATGGCTAACCCACCAGAATCCGACTTCTGAGATGGTGCTGGCGCCGCACCTTTGCCACCGCCACTTGCACCAGGACCATCATCCGGTGTAGGTGGTGTAGTTGGTTTAGACGGTGTAGTCGGCGCAGTCGGGGCTGCAACAATTAAGTATTTCATTATTACTTGTTACTTATTATGTCTATAAATCATGGGACACTTGTTAATTTACAAGATATTCATTTGCTATCAAGAATAACAAGAAGTTTCCTTTTGGCAATGTTCGTCATTAAACTACTACTCAATGAAGTACTTACCAACCTACACTTGGATAAAAATATGATCACGTAATTATGTATTGTCATATTTTAGAAATCCATATAACCAAAAGAGATTACATACCAGGGGAAGCAGAAGGAGGTTTTGCATCCGCTGCAGAAAGAAGTAGTTAACAAATGAAACGAACCCATCAAAAAATAAAAAAAACAAAGGTACCAACAAACTTACAACTACAGTTAACTGGTGATTTGAGTTTGCACGCAGCAGGGAGATTGACAGCCCTAGTGGCGTTCAGTGTAACACCCATCTGAGCACTGTTCTTCAATATCCAGCACAGGCAGTCTGCGTCTGTACCAATCACTTTCTTCAGCCCAGAGCAGCACGACTTATCTGGTTCTGTAGTAGTGCTCCCATTAGAAACGTATGTCAAACAGGGCGGCATGCTGCTATATGCTAGATCCTCACAATCCACGGGAGGAGGCGCGGGACCACCATCCACACCCACCATCACTAAGAGAACACAAAGTGTCATAGCTAGTACTAAGTTTGATGCCGTTCTCATTTTTGTGTTATAGTAAGTAGTAGTGGTGGTGATGAATGAGAGACAGAAATGAACGAGAAGAGCGAACGAGCGTTGGGGCGTAATAAATAATGTAACTGGAAAGGCCGCTTCTTTAGGGTTTTTCTTTACCATGTCAGGAGTTACACCGTCCGCGCAATGAGTTAGGCGCATTTCGCGTGATTTGCAACGAAGATTTCTCTGTTTCTGCCTTTTCCTTGTTTTTTGGTGTCGATGATGGGACTAGATAATCATAGTAACGATAATTATATTTGTGCTAACAATATTATGATAAAAGATTTGCCGTTTAGTGGCGTGAAACTTTAAAAAATGTAATATAGATAGGATAGGACTATTAAAAAGTATTATGTGCACTTTCAAACGTTGAATGAAAGACTAGCAATTATACTACAATTAGAGTTCAGACAAATTAAATAATTATTACTTCAAATGAAGTTATTAGTTCCTTGATATTAATAACGCATGTTATATAAATGGAAGGTTCATTATAATGATTTTTAAGTTGATGAAACGTAGTTTAATCTAGAGAAAAATTTTATTTATGGTGTAATCACATTACACAAAACAAATAAATTGATGGTCACCATTTAATCGTTATTATTGATCATCATTATCATAAGTAGAAAAAATTATAAAATAAAATTTTCTTTATTTAATAAGAAAGATCACTAATAATCTCAAATAATGACCACTTAGTTGTTTCTTAAAAAGATGTTACAATCAATTAAAGATTATGGTTTTGACATTAATCATCTTTAGTTAGGTTGATGGTAGTTATATACTAATCTAATGAGTGCTTTGATTAACAAAACAAAAGAGTTGTTACCTTATTAAGAATAGAAAATAATAACATTTTGAGGTTAGAAATTGTAATGTGATTACTTATATCTATTTTTTTAGAAACTAAGGTGTTTTAAATTAAAAATTGTGATTACTTAAATCTGTTTTTAGAGTGCAAAGAAATCCAACTAATACAAATAATGACTTGATTCCTATAGACTAAGGCCTTTAAGGTGCTTGATGCGACAATTAAGCTACAAAATACACTTAGTAACATCCACCAAGGTTTTAGTCATCCCTCGGAAATCATAACCTAGTAGATACTTGTCAACACACTTTAACCTAGATTAAGTTCTCAATAAATTTTTCAGTCAACTTTGAATTTTGTTATTCTTTTATGCTAGTACTTGGTTTCATTTCATTCTATTATGCCTTGTTATCTTTTGGTACTATTTGATTACTATCCACTTCACATGGTTGCTATTAATGATAATGGTAGATTGCATAATATTTTAGTAGGTAGTTTAGTGTGTGTTTAGTTATTAAATTGAACGATTAGTGCATGTTTAGGTTAAGATCATATTAGTTAGTTCAATATTTATATTTTGTGTCTTTTATGGGTTAGAGCACATGATTGAGCTTCAGTTTTATGTGTTTAGGGTGTTTTGATGTATTGCTAGTGTTTTAGGGAAAATATCAAAGAATAGAGGAAATTCGAAGAAGGCCCAAAGCCAAACCCAAGGCCATGATTGTGGCTAAAGAACTACGATCGTGATAGAACCAAATAGAAAGCACTTCTACCACGATTGTGACAGAAAGGAAAATCAAGTGCCATGATTGTGGCACAGATGTGGACAACCTTCTAAATTTAAGTTTTCGGGAGACTTTTAGGACTTTTCTGTTGGGATCCGATTTCGGAACCGAACTCCAACCGGAAAAATCGAAAACGGAAATGTTTTGTAAATTCATTGTTTACGTTTTCAAAAAATAATGAAGGAGATAAATCTTTTCAATTTCATTCTTAATGATTCGATAAAATGCTGCAATTGTAAAATGCATTGTCTTTGCATAATTTGAGAAATCCCTATAATTGATGATTTCATTGTTTTTGAATGAATGTGAAATTGCCATGTGAATTTGGATGATGAATGTGCAATGTG
>JANKYF010000005.1:27211668-27223074 GCA_029829435.1 Erythroxylum hondense | reverse complement strand
CGTTATTGATTAACTTTAGTGATATTTTATGTGAGCATATTTATCAATATAAATTTATAAAGTTGATTGTTTATTTTTATTAATATTAGAAAATTGAATAGACATTCAAAATTTAAAATAAAATTAATTTAGATCCTGAATTTAGTGACATTTTTGTTGTTCTTTATTTTTACATTTTTATACTATTGCCTTTAGAATAACAAATTTTAATTTTGAAAATTTGATGATATTTCATTTCATTCCGAAACAAATAATAAAAATGTTTGTTTTAAGTGCAAGGTGTGCAACAAATTGAAATTACAGGGACGTGGGGAGGCATTGACAAACGCAGGTCAACCACGTGACATTTTATGACGTTGCCGTAGGGTCTCCGACGCAGAACTAAAACCAAAACCTACGCTCAAAACAACAGGCCTCACTGAGTGTCCTCTCAGTACCGCGAACTCCCTCAGCTCCTGTTCGATCGCCATCTTCTTTTTCCCACCCAAAACTCTCTAGCTGTCAATGTTGGATCTACTTCAGAAGCGCACTTTCTCGTGAACCATTCGACCCTGTTCTGTATTCATCCAAATGGGAACTGGCTTTAGATCCCGTTTGTGTGTTGTGATTGTGAATGTGATGATAGTGTATGTGGGTTTTGGTGGGATTGTTTCGGTTGTTGGAGACATTAGTCTAAAACCCAAGAACGTTCAAGTTGGTCTCCGAGCCAAGTGGGAGGGTACTCCTGTCTTGTTAGAAGCTGGGTAATAAGTCCCTCCCTATTCTTTAATTACTGTGGTCTGTTGGGGAATTAGGATTTTAAGTTGGTATTTTGTTGTGAGCGTTGTCATGAGATATCAAATGGTTTCTTTCATGTCAGTCAGGTCTTTCAACATTGTTTTGATGTTGTTAATCTTCATTCTTATTGGCACAGTGAATTGCTATCTAAGGAATGGAAAGACCTTTATTGGGAGTTCACTGAAGGCTGGCTTCACACTGAGAAGGATTCGTCCGCTTCCTATACTGCTAAAGATTGCATCAAAACCATTGTAAACCATGGAAAGTCACTTTTAAGTGAACCATTGGCTTCGCTGTTTGAATTCTCTCTTATACTGAGGTCAGCTTCTCCAAGATTGGTTCTTTACCGGCAGATAGCGGAGGAGTCTCTCTCTTCCTTCCCACTTTCAGATGATAGTATCTCAAGGAACGGCAGTGGAGAAGATGCGGATATTAATGAGAATAATGATGGCAAAAAGTCGGGCCATTTGATTGTCAGTGTGAATCCTAGAAGTCCTGGTGGGAAATGCTGTTGGGTTGATGTAGGGGAGACACTGTTATTTGACTCCGCAGATTTACTAACCTGGCTTCACGGTCCAGCTGGGCTGTAAGTACTACCTTCTCTCTCATACAACATGCGTCTCATCATCGCAGTGAGCCCCTCCCCAAACTTATTTGTTTACTTTTCTGTTGCCAGTGCAGGTGACTCAATACAGCAGCCTGAACTATTTGATTTTGATCATGTCCATTTTAATTCTCGTGCTGGGAGTCCAGTAGCTATCTTGTATGGGGCTCTAGGAACTGATTGCTTTCGGCAGTTTCATGTCATCCTTGTGGAAGCTGCCAAAGAGGTCTTCCTCTTTAAGTTTTGGAGCTTCTCATCAGCTTGAATTTCTTGCCTCTGGAAAATGCTCTTATTTTTCTTAAATATTTGGCTTGAATTGATGAGCTTGCTCTTTACTTTGTTCATAATAATGATTTACATGATTCCTTTTGCATACGATACAAAATAATAGAGACAAGAGATCGTGTTTGTATAGAGCAGGTTTGTTTCCTAAATCTTTTTCTTTGGATAGGAGTTTGGCTGGTCTGGTCTTTAAGTGTTCCACAAACTTTAGGGAGAAAACTGCAACTCAAATACAACTACCTATCACTTTAGATGGCTGTAATTTTGACTTACCTATTAATGGCCAGGTTTTCTTTTCTCCTTTTAGTTTTGGTCGGGTTGGTTGGTGTAGCCTTGTTTAGGCTCTCAAAAGTTATTTAAGAGAACTGGTCTGGACATGTTATTATTTATAACTTCAAGAGTCAGGATGGCATTGCACTCTGATATGCGTTAGAGAAATTCTGACTTTGGCCATCTGCTGCATTTGCAACTTTGAATTAAACCATAGACTCCATATGTAAATCATAAGTTTAGTCATAACAGTTATGGAATGTATTCCCAAGCATCCATATGACACATTGATCTGACAGTTGCTCTAATTATTTGTGCAGATTTGAAGAGAAATATGGTTTTCTATTTTATGCCCCTTGTTAACGCTTATTACCTTCACCTCTTGGCATGTTTCATATGCTATATATTTCTTGTCTCTTATTGACCAATCTAGGTTCTGCTTGATGCTCACTTGAGTGTGTTAGTTGTTGATATGCATCTAAACTAAGTATATTAACATATTAACACTTATATATCCACACTCATATCCACACCCAGACATGTACAATCTCACACCTAACATTTGCGCAAGATGTGGGAAATCTTGATGCAAATATCCGGTTCCCAATTGTTTATATCAAGGTCAATACAAAAAAATTCAACCAACATGTCAATGAGGTGCTCATTTATGTAGGTGTGAGCACTGCATGCTGGCACACCTCCTAGACATTTACTTGTGCTTATTATTATTGTCACAATTTTGATACTGACAAATTTTAAAACATTTAGGGGAGAGTGAAATATGTCGTTAGACCTGTTTTACCCTCTGGCTGTGAAACAAAAGCTGGCTATTGTGGTGCCATTGGTGCAAAAGACTCCTTAAATTTGGGTGGCTATGGTGTGGAGCTTGCTCTGAAGAACATGGAATATAAAGCTATGGATGACAGTGCAATAAAGAAAGGTCAGGAGGCCGATTCAGTGATTGTTTCTGGTTTAAAACTCATGTTCAAACTTAGAAGGTTCATTGTGTATGAGCCATGGTATCATATGCAGTTGTGATTCTGATTGCTGAATGAGGAAATCTCGTTTAAATCCTCAGCTTCTTTGGAAATCTGAGTACTATCCACAAACTGTAGAATACACTAAATATTTTCACAAAATTAGTATCCTGGACTTTTTGATTGGATATTGCAAGTGATAGTTGCATTGTTTACCACTTATTCTGAATGATTGATACTTAATTTAAGGGCATGGTGTGGTATTTGTAAAATTATTCTGCAAGTTGATTGCATCCCATGTTTGAAGCTTTTCTTGGGCACCTTGTCGTAAAAGTTATCAACTTAAACTGCAGGTGTTACATTGGAGGATCCCCGGATAGAAGATCTCAGCCAGGATGTTAGAGGATTCATCTTTTCCAAAATATTGGTTTGTCTTCCTTAAAACTTATTTATACCATGTCTACCATTTTCTGATTAAATTCTCCTGCAAAGGTTTTGCCTATTATTTTCCAAATGAAAACATGTTTTTCCCATAGAACTTAAAGAAAAAGGATCCTTTGAATCTTGATTATTGTTATGTTCACCATATCATCTAGTACAATTTGCTATGACATACAATATGTTTCACATTACGTTTCCCATACATTAGCTTTACTTTCATAATTCAATCAAATGCTTTTTGCTGCTTTTGACTGTAGCTCATTTTCATTTACAACTCTTATTGCTTTCAAACCATAAAATGAGTTAAAAAGTTACTCTTAAAGCTGAAAAATGTTCCTCTAATTGTCATAAGATTATTTTGAACCTTATTTTCTGATTATCCTTCTTGATGTACAAACTACCATCCTACTTATTTTAGAGGCGGTTATTTATTTATGTTTACTTGCAGGAACGTAAGCCTGAACATACAGCTGAAATAATGGCTTTCAGAGACTTTCTTTTGTCATCAACAATTTCTGATACCCTTGATGTTTGGGAATTGAAGGGTATCCACTGGTTTTCACGTCTATTTACAGTTGAAGACACTTGAACGCTTTCTGATGGCTTTCTTTTAAACAGATTTAGGACATCAAACAGCACAAAGAATAGTGCAGGCATCTGACCCTTTGCAGTCAATGCAAGAAATCAACCAAAATTTTCCTGGCATCGTGTCTTCTTTGTCTCGTATGAAGGTAAATAAACACAATGCTATACTAAGTTTGATAATGTCCATAAGAGCTTTACTTACCCCAATAAAGTTATTTGGTAGTTTCCATCATCTGAATTGTTGAATGTTGAAATTTTGCAGCTCAACGATTCAGTTAAAGATGAGATAACTGCAAACCAGAGAATGATCCCTCCGGGCAAGTCTTTGATGGCTCTGAATGGTGCTTTAATCAACATTGAAGACATTGACCTTTTCCTGTAATGCATTTTTCTTTTACTGAATCATTTCCACTCTTTTCCTTGCAGAAGATGGTTATGTTAATGAATCACAAATATTGTTTACCATTTCTTCTAAATTTCAAGCCTGCATATTTGATGCCATTCCTTACTCTAAAATGCTGCAGTTGACAATTTCTATGGCTGGATATGTATGTTTACATTTTCAAAATATGGCCTTATGTTGTATTTTGTACACTTTTTTGTTCTCAGTTTGATAGTGGAGCTCAGCAGACACTTATTTTGTTTTGATTTCAGTGCTCTATAGATGCTACTTTGTTCTTAAATTTTATTGGTTGTTGTTAGCAACTATTTACGACTTTTATCTAGTAAGGTGTCTAAACTTTTTGAATTATCATCAGAATGGGCAACACATTGATTAGTTAGGTTTGGTTACAACCTTTATTTATTGATCAGGAAGAGGTATTTTAGTTATTGTCTAGCCTATATAATTGATTATGAGCAGTTTGTTTTTAGTTTTATGGCCCTCAAAAAGTTAGTTGGGGCCTACATTCATCTTAGGTAGATGTCATTTTTAATTATCATACATCGATTTTTTTATTTTGGCATTTTCCCAACCCAAGGAATTTCCTTCGTTAAAAATTATATGATTTCATTGCTTTAACATAGTACTTGAATGCTAGCTGATTATATTCTTTTCCTGCTCTTTTAACAGGCTTATTGATCTGATCCAGCAAGAGTTGTCACTAGCTGATCAATTTTCAAAACTGAAGGTGAATAGCGCTAAATCTCTATTTATGGGTATAATGAGTATGGCATTGCCTAATTTGATGTACCTATTGGACGTAAACACTGTTATTTTGTTTAGTTTACTGGAGAAGAACTGCAACTAAGTGGTTCACTTAGGATACCATACTTTTTAACCTATATAGGATGTGTGCTGTATCAACAAGCTATCTGTAAAGAAATTCACTGAATTTTGGTATTATTTGAGCATGTTTTGCTACTGAGAGCGAAGTCAAACTTTGTGTTCAACTCTTCGAGGAGTTTTAAATGTCACTAAGAAGAACAGATTGATTTCACTTCCTTCTTGTTGTAATCTTACTTTGATTATACCATTCCCAATGACTGAGTATTGGCTACCATGCTTAAGTGGACCTCTGTATGTCAAATCTTACTTTCCTGGGATTGGCTCTAAGGGTCTAGTCTTCACAAGAGTGCAACACCTTAATTTTTTAGTGCGTCTCTGTTTACATTCACATGCTAGCGGTCTTAATATTTTCATGTGATCCCTAATTACATTAAATTCTTCAAACTGTTAATATTTGTAGATCCCTCCTGCCCCAATAAGGAAACTTCTGTCAACACTTCCTCCTCCCGAGTCCAATATGTACCGCATTGATTTTCGTTCAATCCATGTTCATTATCTTAATAATTTGGAGGAAGATGCTATGTATAGGCGCTGGCGGAGCAATATAAACGAGGTAATGTATTCTTTGTGAAATTTATTTATTTAAGACTACAATTGCTACCCTTACATATTCTTCTGACAATGATGCTATTCCTTTTTGTGAAGATTTTGATGCCTGTCTTTCCTGGGCAACTACGCTATATCCGCAAGAACCTGTTCCATGCAGTTTATGTTCTTGATCCAGCAACCAGTTGTGGACTTGAGGCAAATCATTATTCTGATATTTGATATTGATTTCCCCTTTTGTTTAATTATTACATAGCCCTGAAAATAACTCTTTCTTGTTCGCTTGCAGTCCATTGATATGATTCTTTCTTTATTTGAGAACAACTTTCCCATGAGATTTGGGCTCATACTATATTCTATGAAGTTCATTAAGGAGTCTGAGAAGCAACCCAATGGCCTCCATTTATCTACTATGAAGAATGATGGACAAACTGACGATCTGTCCAGTTTGGTATGTGCTTCCTCTATGTTCGTTGACGTTAATTCTCTTGATTTTCCTTCTTATTTAAAGAAACTCTACGTCTTAAATTTACTGTTTCTCAAGCACGTTCTTCCCATTATGTATATATGCCCAAATGTCTTAATGAGGTGGAACAGACAGATGGCAGCTTCCATGTTTAATGGAAATTGAAAAGGGAACATAATCCTATACTAAAAAGAAGAGCTAAATGAAATATAGTATATATGAAAGTTTCCGTATTAAGGTCAAATCAGGAAGACATATTCAAAATGCTTTACCTAAAAATTACTAACTTCAATCTAGCAACTCTTAGAAATCACATGAGGGTTAATAAAGAACTAGGCATCACACCTATTGTATAGAAATCACTCTTAGAATCTAAGAAACACTTCTTAGATTAGAAAGCATTATACTTTCTCCTTGAAATTCATAACCTGAAAGCTCTTTCCTCTTCCTTAGTATTGAAACATTCAATACCATATAGCTTTTACCTTCTTAATGCTTACTTATCCTATGTAAATAAGGACTTTAACTTAAAATTCCTGTATAAAAGTGGAATCCTACCCTGATAATGATTGTTATTATTCTTTAATTGACTTGAATCCCAAGCCAACAAGGAGAATCTAAAGTTGTGGATTTATTCATTGCCTCTTAAGATTGTGATTCTTATAGTGCTACAATTTGCCTTGCAGATCATAAACCTTTTTGTGTATATCAAAGAAAATTATGGCACGTTAACAGCTTTCCAATTTCTGAGCAATGTAAGAGTTTTGCTGCAATCTTAGTTATATATACAATTTCAACATTTCTTTGTCTAATAGAACCAATATAGTCATTCTGTTTACTTTTTGCCTGTATTTCCTGCATGTTGGGATCAAATCCTAAAGTTTGCTTTGTTGTGGATGATGATGATTATGTAAAAGATGAGAGGTTTTATTTGCCTAGAGGTAAACCTTTTCTGGATACTGTTGGAAAATTCTTGGACTTGAAGTCACAGGGTGATATTTGTTAGAGGTGCAAATGAATTTGGATAATTCTGAAAATCAAATGAATCTAGATTACAGAATTCTTCTATGCTTTGTATATGTGAGTGCAATTTAGAAATGGCATCTATCTGCTGCGAAGAATCTTTTTTATGAGCTCTGAATGCACCTATTATTTTGGGTGTTGAAGGATTTGTGTTATATGTTATTTCTCTTAGGATCTGCTTAGCAAGAGTTAAGCATTGAATGTCCCACATGCACGAAAAAATTTTATTAAAAAAAAAAGCTTTTGAACTGAAAACATTGGAAGCTATTGGTCAACTTTAAATGGCACAGACATGACCTTGTCTAAATTGAATGATTGTCCTAACCATGCTTGCATTTTATGTTGGTTGCTGGGCTTTGTTGGATAATGAGGTATTCGTATTTTTTTTAGCAAGTTTCAATATGAATAAGCAGTGTTTATTTTACAAATATTTCCAGGTTAACAAGCTACGTGTCGAGTCAGCAGATCTCGTGGATGATGCTCCTGAAGTTCACCATGTGGAAGGGGCTTTCGTGGAAACTATCTTGTGAGTTCAAAACGTTTTTGTTACTTTGTTTACTTTTGCAGTGAGTTGTTACTTAAGAGCTCTATTCTTTGGGGCCTACTTTAGAGAACTTTGGGTTCATTTTCCTTCGAAGTCATTTGACCTTCTAAAAGGTTTTAACCATGCTTATGAAGGCCAAAGGCAAAAACACCTCCTCAGGATATATTGCTAAAAGTAGAACAGGAGCTACCTTTTAAAGAAATGACTGAAGAAAGCTCCCTGTTTGTCAATAAGTTGGGTTTGGGCAAGATGAGATGTCGTCTGTTGATGAATGGCCTTGTCCTTGATACTAGCGAGGTAATGCTAACAAATCTAAAATTTATCTGACTTAATATTCCTTTGCTTGAACTTATGTTTACAGCCTATGAGAAATTCTGTTATTTCTTGGATCTCTTCCATTTGAAATTCATACAAACTGTTCAGTATGATGCAAGTTGACTATTGAGACAAAGCTTGTGTTTGTTATTCTTAAAGTTGACTTTCCTTGATTGAAAATTCTCCTTTGAAAAGAACACGAGGTATCAGTTCCCTTACATTTTGTCAAGTTAATGGGCCAAAAATTTGTAAGTTAGCTTGTTTCAGCTTGTGCTTGTTCTGATTGTTTTTTCTGGAATTGGAACTTAATTTTTGGTGTTTTATAGATGCTAACAAATCTAAAATTTATCTGACTTGATATTCCTTTGCTTGAACTTATGTTTACAGCCTATGAGAAATTCTATTATTTCTTGGATCTCTTCCATTTGAAATTCATACAAACTGTTCAGTATGAAGCAAGTTGACTATTGAGACAAAGCTTTTGTTTGTTATTCTTAAAGTTGACTCTCCTTGATTGAAAATTCTCCTTTTAAAAGAACACATGAGGTATAAGTTCCCTTACATTTTGTCAAGTTAATGGGCCAAAAATTTGTAAGTTGTCTTGTTTCAGCTTGTGCTTGTTCTGATTGTTTTTTCCTGGAATTGGAACTTAAATTTTTGGTGTTTGATTGATGCAATTTTGTTTCTCTTCTTTAGCTCACAAGAATTATTTCCTCCACCCCAGGATACTCTTATGAATGCCATGAATGATGAGCTCCCTAGAATTCAAGAGCAGGTTTACTATGGTCATATAACTTCTCACACTGATGTCTTGGACAAATTTCTTTCAGAAAGTGGTGTTGGCCGCTATAATCCACAGGCAATTCCCTTAATTTTGTGTTCCACGTTCTTGTATTTGGAATGGTTGTACATGGTTCTGTTTTTGTATTCTTCACAATGTTTTCTGCTGATGTTCAACTACAGATCATTAAAGATGGCAAGACCAAGCCCAAATTTATTTCTTTGACTCCAACCATACTTGGGGAGACAATACTTAGTGATATTAACTACCTGCATTCTCCTGATAGTAAGCAGAATTTTTGTTGAGAAATATGACGTTTGTACTAAAATTTGGTCTTTTGAAATTTATCGTAAGATCTCATTCTTTCTGGTATATGATGCCTGCACTAAAATTTGGTCTTTTGAAAATTTATTGAGGTATCTTATTCTTTCTAATTATTGAACTATTTCAGCCATAAATGATTTGAAGCCCGTAACTCATCTTCTTGCTGTTGACATAACGACAAGGAAGGGCATCGAATTGCTTCATGAAGGAATCCGTTATCTGGTTATTGTTTACAATAAACATCTAAACCTTAATCATTGTTTATTTATCACTACTCTGAAATTAGTCGTGACTACTTGCTATATATGTCTGGATGCAGGTTGGTGGATCTAAAGTTGCTAGGTTAGGTCTCCTATTTACTGGCAATCAAGTTACTGATTTACCGAAACTCCTTTTAGCTAAGGTTTTTGAAATCACTGCTTCAACTTATAGGTTTGTAACATTCTTTATGTATGATTTTGTTTATTTACATATGACATAATGTACTTGATGCTGACTATTGACTACTTTGTTATCATGTAGTCATAAAAAATCTGTGTTGAAATTTTTGGACCATCTGTGCTCATTCTATGAGCAAAAGTACATTGTTGCTTCTTCTGTAGCAGTTGAAAGCCGAGAAGCGTTTATAGAGAAAGTCTATGAGCTTGCTGAGGCCAATGGTTTACCTTTGAATGCTTACAAATCCATCCTTCCTGAGTTTACCACTGAGAAGATGATGAACCATTTGAATGAGGTATATGGCTGCAAGTTACCTGTGCACTAATATTCTTCTACATCTGAATGCATAGACATTACATATTTTCTGTTTCCTTTTTAATCTTTAGGTATAATTTCCAAAATATCTAGCATCATCTTTTATTTTTGTTGGAAACTTTGATACATGAAAAAGCAATGATGTGCAGGTGGAACAATTTTTATACAGGCTTATTGGGCTAGAATCTGGCATTAATGCTGTCATTACAAATGGAAGGGTGTGTCCTTTGTTTCCCTGAATGAACAATGACGGAGCTGGCTACAGCTGCATTTATCTTTTTGTACAGTTCTTTTGTTTTATTTGCAAGAAAGCCCGCTTGCTGCAAATATTTTATACTTGTTTTCATATGGGGCAGGTGATTTTTTCTAGTGATGAAAGCACTATTTTGAGCCATGATATACAACTTCTGGAGTCTGTAGAATTTAAACAAAGAATAAAGCACATTGTGGAAATCATTGAAGAGGTGCAGTGGCAGGATATAGACCCCGATTTGCTCACAAGGTTTGCTGGTTTTGTCCTTCAGATTCTCATTGTCACCTCCAGTGTTCCCTTTTCCAAGCATAATCTTTTAGCAGAGTGTCGGTTTTATGCTTTTCATTGTGCATATGTTCAGAAATTGTGCAAAATTTTGACAGTGGAGTAAGTGGTTAAATTGTTTAGACTCTTCTTTGAGGTGTTTATTTGTAAACTTAAGATCTACTAATTTTTTCTTATCCCAATTTTAATTCTTTATGAATCTTGCATCTTTAGTATTTGAAGTTCTTTCCATTTAGCTGAAGTGCTTGTTTGTAATATGGATGTGGTTAAAGGAGTAGATGCTAGTCTGGTTGACTAGACACTGTAGAAATGTTTTGCTAAATGCAGCTTTAATGAATATTTGCATGGATTTTTACCAAAACAAGAAAGAAATATTTGCATGGATCACTCCTGATGAGTGAATAATCTCCATAGTTTTGCCTTCAATCCACCTGTTTCTGCAACAAAGGTCATTTTATGCTGAAGGGAGATCAGTTTCTTAATGTCTTTTGACATTTAACGTCCCATCATATATGTGGTTTAGCATAATATGCAGTTTGAGATATTACTTCTCATGGTCTATTCAAACATTTATGCAATTCTTTTATGGCACTGGCAGCAAATTTTTTAGCGACGTTATCATGGCAGTATCATCGGCAATGGCTACAAGGGATCGAAGTTCTGAAAGTGCACGGTTTGAGATTTTGAGTGCTGAAAACAGGTTGGAGCATGTTCTTGTCTCTTTACAGTGGAAATGTTTCTTTGTTATTCCTTTTTCTCCAACAAAGTTTTTGTGGTCAAAGATATGCATCTCTCATAATATTATGATCTGATCATAATCAGATCATTTAAAATTAGATAGCAGTATCTTGTAGATATATAGAATCCTAGGATTATATTTCCATATCTGTAC
>JANKYF010000005.1:27200758-27211568 GCA_029829435.1 Erythroxylum hondense | reverse complement strand
TCTTCTAACTAACTTCTCTAACCGTTTGCTGACTCACCCCTCCCTGCCTTAGTGAATCTCCTCGAATATGTCAACATGGGTTTAGGATTCATATTACTATCAATGTGGCCCATGTCAGGACCCTTCTCCCTCTTTCTCCTAGAGTATGTCAGTATGGGTTTAGGATCCATATTGCTATCAATTCCACCCCCTACAGAATCTGCCTTGAGGACAAGGCAGAAGGAAGGAAGCTGCTGCTATATTTTGGCAGCGGCTGTCCATGAAGCTTCTTCAATCGGTTTGCCCTTCCATAGAACAAGCCACTCAACTATTTGCTCCTGATCCTTCTGAACAGTCCGCTCCGCAAGGATGGCTTCAGGTGCTAAGGGTTCAGTGGAGTCAACCTCTAAACCTGTAGGAAGAGTGGGTTTAGGCACATGAGTCCCAATCATCTTCTTAAGCTGAGAAATGTGGAACACCGGGTGAATTCTTGAAGTGTCCGGAAGGGCTAGCTTGTAGGCCACAGCACCCACTGAAAGTTTAGGACAAATTCGCCTAGTAGCCATGGATGTCTGTAGGTGGGGTCTAAGCTTGACATAGACCCAATCTCCTACCTCCAAGTGAACATCCCTGCGTTTTCCATCAGCTGCAGATTTCATCCTTTGTTGAGCTCGAACAAGGTGGAATTTGAGCTGTGTCAAGGCTTCATCCCTATCTATCAAAACTCCATTAACAGCAGCAAAGGGTGATTCTCCAATGAGGAAGTGAGGAACCTTAAGTGGGGGTCGACCATACATCACCTCAAAGGGAGTAGTGGCGGTGGCGGAGTGAAATGAGGTATTATACCAAAATTCAGCCCAAGAAAGCCAAATATGTCACTGTTTAGGTTGTTCAGATACAAAGCACCGTAGATAGGTTTCAAGACACCTATTGACCACCTCGGTTTGACCATCCGTTTCCGGATGATAAGAGGTGCTCATGCGAAGAACCGTTCCCTGCATCCTCCAAATCTCCTGCCAAAAGTGACTAACAAAAATGGGATCCCGATCACTTACAATTGACTTTGGAATGCCATGGAGTTTAACCACTTCCTTGACAAAACAATCAGCCACAACCTTGGCTGTGAAAGGATGTTTGAGAGGGATAAAGTGGGCATACTTCGACAATCTGTCCACCACTACCATAATTACCTCAAATCCTTGACTTTTGGGCAATCCTGTTATAAAATCCATCGAGATATCCTCCCAAACTGAATTGGGAATAGGAAGAGGTTGAAGTACCCCGGCTGGAGCAAGAGTTTGATACTTGTGTCGTTGGCACACTTCGCACTCCTTCACAAACTACCAAATGTGCTTTCGCATTCCAGCCCAATACAAACATCCAACTATCCTTTTATAGGTTTTAGTAAACCCGGAATGTCCTCCCATAGGAGTGGAATGAAACTCATGCAAAAATTCTGGAATTAAGGAGGAAGTTTGAGGTAAAACCAACCTGTTTCCTTTGAATATTAACCCCTCCGGACAAGTGGAAATCAGATTCTGTTGTGGGGTTAGATGTGAGCTTCTGCAGAACGCTAGACAGCCATGGATCACCTTGATACTCCTCTTGCAGCTTAGCAGAATCCACCCAATTGGGGGATGAAACCAGATGGTGAAATTCTGGTTCCACTGGTGCACGTGAGAAGGCATCTGCTGCCTTGTTGTCGGGTCCTGGCTTGTAGAACACCTCAAATTGGAAGCCCATCAACTTGGACAACCAATGGTACTGATCAGGGGTATTTAATCTCTGTTGTAGTAAATGTTTCAGTGTTTTGTGGTCAGTATACACTTTAAATGATCTTCCCAAAAGGTAATGTCTCCAATGTTGTATGGCTAGCACCAAGGCCATAATCTCTTTCTCATACACTGATTTAGACTTGGCAGTAGCTGATAGGGCCTTGCTAAAATAGGCAATGGGCCGATTTCCCTGCATGAGAACAGCCCCCAAACCAAAACCCGAAGCATCACACTCCACTACGAATTCCTTGGAGAAATCTAGTAAGGTGAGGACCGGGAAGGAAACTAGACAATTTTTCAACTCTTCAATTGCCCTCTGAGCCTCGGTATTCCAAGAAAAGTTATCTTTCTTGGTGAGTTCAGTGAGAGACCGAGCAATCTTCCCATAATCCTTGATGAACAAGGCTCGCTTGAAGGTCTCCCAGTCCAGTTGAGGCTTCGACGCTAGGAGAACCTTAAACCAGTGGCACGTCATACCTTCCATACAAATCTGCACTAACTGAATTCGAAACTCCGGTGGTGTTCCCTGAATGGCGAAGTACAGCTCCGCACGGGAGACCTATCCTATCGAGTCATCACCTTGGAATGGAGGGAGCTCTACCCGCTTGGCTCGAAGCTGGTATTCTTCCGACGCCATAGAGGTGACACCGCTGCCTACCGCAGTCTGTATTGACTTCCCACGTTCCACCGAGCTCGACCCAACCTCGGGTGTCTGGTGTGCTGCTTGACGTTGGAATCCCTCTCATTTCGGCGTGCATCATTGCCAGTGCCCTGGAGAGATCGTCGACACCCTTATGTAAGTTGCCCAGTTGGGCCGTATGATCCATCAACTTCGTCTCAACCGCGGTCATGCGAGCATCCATTGCTTCCCACTTCTGTGACGCCATTCTAGTTTGCATACACTGGGTCTCTCAATGAAAGCACCAATGATAAGCAAATGGATGAGAATAAGGTATTTTATTGATATTTAGCTTTAGCCTCGTAGTATAATCCACAAACACTAAGTTACCAGCCACTAATGGCCCTTTCAGCTATCAGCCGAAGACAATGCAAATGTCCCGATACCCTCTGCACTACCCTCCCCATCCCTTACATAGTGCACTCTCTCTCTTCTAACTAACTTCTCTAACCGTTTGCTGACTCACCCCTCCCTGCCTTAGTGAATCTCCTCGAATATGTCAACATAGGTTTAGGATTCATATTGCTATCAATGTGGCCCATGTCAGGACCTTCTCCCTCTTTCTCCTAGAGTATGTCAATATGGGTTTAGGATCCATATTGCTATCATTAACTGACATATATAAATTGTAAGCATTGAAATTGGTAACAAGGCCACCCTGCTTATTGATTTAGGGTCTTAATACCCTTTATATATAGTCAATTTAGAATTATGCTACTTTCTAATATGGTTCTAATATAGTTAACAACTGTTATAACTATTAATTATTCCCTCTGGAGCATGCATATTTATGATGGCAAATTTGTTACGTAGAACTTACATCCTAGACCCATGCAATGATTTAGTAAAAAAAAATCAAGAACTTGCTCTACACCCACACCCATTGGAAAATCTATATAGGGACTAGTGATTGCAAGGTAACTGAGTTTGCCAACTGGTTTGACTGTGTTGATAAATCTAATTGTTTGAAATTATTCCTTGAGTGACTGTATCCCCTTACATATCCACATAAATTTATAAAATAATAATTCTTGAACTTAACTTCTTGGAGAAAATGGAATGATCTCTGTGAGATTGGATATGATGACATTGAGTTACCACCTTACTAAACTTTCAAACCATGCTAGAGCTTGCTTAAATCTATATAAAGACCTTTTTAGCTTCCAAACTTTGATAGATTCTCTCCAAGTAACAAATCTAGAAGGTTGCTCCCTATATATCTCCACTTTAGAGTGTCCATGTAAGAAAGCATCCTTCACATCTAAAGTGGCTAATGATGAATGGCTGCAAGGAAGATAATTAGTCTAAGAAAAGCTGGTTTAACAATTGGAGAAAAAGTATCCAAATATTGAACGTCATAAACTTGAGCATAAACTTTAGCCACCAATGGAGCCCTCAATTGAGTTAAATAGCCATCAGAATTAGTTTCACTATAAATACTCATTCACAGCCAATAGCTTGTTCACTTGGGGGCAAATAAACATGTATGGTTAGTTATTAAAGCAGGCATCTCCTCTTCCATAGCTGTCCTTCAACTGCTGCTTCATGACTTTCATCAGATGCTTTAACTTCTTCAGTAGCCATAGTGCAATGAGAAATTTCTGCAATGACCAGTCACTACCAAAATGTTAGCCAACTAAATTCTTCTAAAGCGGATATAGAACTAAAGAAATTCCAAGATTTGAGTTGGAACAAAATTTCAGAATTGCGGATTCACCTAGAATAACACCATCTCAGGAACTTTCAATCAACAGATTGATCTTTAAATTGACTAAAACTTGAAGTTTTAATAAGTAATTTGTGTACAACACATGGCTTGTCCCCAATACTTGTCGACAAAGCCAAACAAACAAAAGCTGAATTGCGCACTTGTCAAAATATTTTCTGACAAAGCCAACCAAACTGAAGCAGCACTGTGGAGAACAGGGCATTGCCTTTTGTTTCCTTTCCAATCTTATGTAATTTTGATTTATTACAAATCGAGTATTTCAATCCTGTTTCATAATTCAGTTGATACCTGCATATTTTATTTTCATGCTCCAGAAGCTGGATTGAGATAATTATGAATTAAATTTAGGATTGCTGTGAATTAGCTGCTGTGGCCTTTCTGTTCTTAACTATGGAATCAGATTTTCTAAATTCCCTTACGCTGCAATTTCTGATTGACAGTGAATTTTGGCCTAAAAATAATGCAACTCATTTAAGACTTATTTTATGTCCAGTGCTGTCATTATAGGTGATGAAACTTCTAGTGTTCATATTGATGCTGTGCTTGATCCTTTAAGTTCAATTGGTCAGAGGGTGGCTTCCCTTCTGAGAGTTCTGAGGAAGTATGTTCAACCAAGCTTGAGAATTGTGCTGAATCCTATGGTGAGACAAAATTGCAAGTTTCTCTTTGGCATTATATTGCCGTGATCTATGCCATGTAGATGTTTGTCTACCTATGTATCTGGACCTTTATATGACCATTAACATTAAGGAATTTGTGAACATTATCCATCATTTCAAAGGTGCGTGGAAGAAAGATAACTGAAAACGTAGGCAGAGCAGAATGATAGATAGGATAAATTTGAGGTAGGAATAGACAAAGGTTGGTCTAGTTCACTACATTTGACTGCCCTGCTTCTGATATATAAGATTTGGATCGTATGGAAGCACAGATTTACAAAATCAAAGAATCAACTAAGCATAAGTAAAAACCCAACTTCAATACGGAAGTAACAAAGTCCGAAAAGATTAAAATTGTATAAAGTAAAAAAGGATTCATTGATTGTGGTAAACAAAATATATTTTTTATTCTTTTGAAGTCCAGGAAGATTTTTGTTTTGTTGACTGATTCACTGTCATTCTTTTCAACTAATGTAGTGGTCAATTCAGCAGTAGATTTTGCACATGGCTTGTAGAAGAACTGAGGCTGTTATAGATCTTGAGTATATTTGTCAATGTTTTGTCTCCTTCAACAAGGAATTCTATATTGGCGTCAATAAGCTGTATATTTGGTATCATTTGTGCTTATAATGGTGTAATCTGGTGCAGGAATAGTTTGATGAATAATTTTCTTTGGTTTTTACATTATATGGCTTTTCATTTAATCTATCTGAATCCAGAGGTTAACATAATGGACGTCCTATAGCCAGCACTGTTAATGAAAACCAATAGATGATGCTGCATTTTGATTGCAAAATGCTTGAGGTGGATGAACTTATATCCAATTTATCTTTTATTTTTTTATCTTTGAGAAAATCCTAGGAACTCGTGCATCTTGTTTTAAATGCATTCTGAATAGGGGCCTAAAACCTGAAAATAATAATATATGATTCTACCTCTATGCTGAACAGGGTAGAATGTTTGAAAAAAAAGATGATTAATTATCTGATTAGTCCCAGTTTAAAATTAAAAGAATGGTTAGGATACTTGATTACATTTGAAGAATATGAAGCCTGTACTACATTTGATAAGGCAATGTCTATGATGCGTAGTTTTTCTTTCTTTCTTTTTTTTTTTTTTTTTGCTGTATTACCACTGATAAGCTAATCTATTTAGTAAAGTGGCATATTATTATTTCCTGTTCTGATGTGAATTTGTTGCAGAGTTCTCTTGTTGATCTCCCCCTGAAGAACTTCTACAGATATGTTGTTCCAACCATGGTATACATCTGATTCTGAGATGTACTTTTCAGTTACCATGTTTCTTCTCTTAGTTGGTCTTTCATTTCTCAGGATGACTTCAGTGGTACAGATTACTCAATAAATGGACCCAAAGCTTTTTTTGCAAATATGCCACTGTCAAAAACCCTTACCATGAATCTTGATGTACCTGAGCCATGGCTTGTTGAGCCTGTTCTTGCAGTGTATGTTCTTTCCTTTGTTAGTGAGATACTACCACTTCTTTCATGTTATTGTATTGAAGTTTAAGAAGCTATCATTTGGTCAAATGCTTCAGCCATGATTTGGATAATATTTTGCTTGAGAATGTTGGTGACACAAGGACACTGCAAGCTGTTTTTGAGCTCGAAGCACTTATTCTAACCGGTGAGATGGGTGTTCCCTTCCATTTAACTTAAAGATCAATGTTTCACAGAATTGCAGTTGCTTTTGAAGAGATAAACTTACAAATACTAACTCTCCTGATTTCATGTCCTGCTTTGTACAGGTCATTGTTCTGAGAAAGATCATGATCCTCCCCAAGGCCTTCAGCTCATTCTTGGAACCAAGAATGTACCTCACTTGGTTGATACTTTGGTGATGGCCAATTTAGGATATTGGCAAATGAAAGTTTCCCCGGGAGTATGGTACCTGCAACTTGCTCCAGGCCGAAGCTCTGATCTTTATGTTCTGAAGGAAGGAACTGGTGGCAGTGAAAACAGGCCTTTGTCAAAGTGTATCATTGTAAATGATTTGAGGGGTAAAGTAGTTCATTTGGAAGTTATTAAAAAAAAGGGCATGGAGCATGAGAAGTTGCTGGTCCCTAGTGTTGATAAACACTCTCATGGGAAGGCTCAAGTGAGTTCATTTTATATTTTTCCTAATAAGTATTTTGTTTGTCCAAAATTTCAACCAATTTAGGTAAATGAACTTAAGATGTGCATCCTTAATGCTTTGAAATTTTTTGTAGGGAAGTCATACTAGTTGGAACTCTAATTTACTGAAATGGGCTTCTGGGTTTATTGGTAATAGTGGCCAATCAAAAAGCATTAACAAGAATTCGATGGTGAGCTTTCATTTTCATAATGTTTCTCTGTCTTCTGTGTTCTTTTTGGTCTTCCAATTATTGGCACTTTACCCATTTCGTTTCTGGACTACTGAATTGAATATTTCATGTATTTAATGTTGAGCATATGGATTTGGTAATATCACAAGATAATTGTGTTGAATTCTTTTTTATAATTAGGAAATTTATGTTGAAATATCAGCTGTCATTTTAATTTTAAGCTTATTTCACCTAATTACCATATGGTATCATTACATATTATTTGAACTAGCTCCCAAGTTTTTTTTAGTTACAGAATATATTTATCTTGACGTCAAGGTCAATCTTGTGTACTTGCCTTGATGCCTATGCTCCTAATTGTGATTATTTTGATATCCACCCCTCCAGGAAAACAGAAAAGGGCAGCATGGAACAATGATCAATATTTTTTCTGTTGCTTCTGGACATCTGTAAGTCTTTTGTTCTTTGTTGATTTATCTTATTGAATTAAATCTTTGACATAAGTCTCTCTCTTATGTTGCTATTATGTCTAAGGTGGTGCATACATCCTTCCACATTTTACTATTTCAGATTGACATATCTCCAGAGGGAAAATCATATACTTGATAATGAAGATTTTATTTTTGCTAGCACTTTAAAACAATGCTCTTAGGTACCAAAACCTGCTTTTGAGAATTTATTATTAGTTGATGATGTTTGTTTTAAGGAAGCATAAAGAAAATCTCTTTTTAAATGTACTCCACTATGTGAATCTGAAACACAACCAAACTTAAAGATACCTATTTACTGTGGAAGTCCAGGGGTAATGATGCTGCTAAATCCTTCAATTTAAAATAGAAGGAAAAGAGGTTGAACATCCAAACTTTTGTTGAACCTTTATTTAGTGGAAGATATGGAGCTCTATTTTGTCAATAATGGGAGGAGTAACAAGAACAAGCAACAAGAAGGAAAGATACTATTGATGCACTTAAGGCTGTCTATGGCTTGATGCAGCTATGATTTTGTTGGTTGAATCAGGGCTGATGGCCAGGGTCAAGCTTACAATCCTGTTCTCACCAAGCTTAGATTTTTAATTGAAGAGCATAACCAACAATTGAACCTGACCATTTCAGCTCGATGACACTATAAGAAATCTGCCATTTACCGACGGAAAAAACTGCCGGTAAATGGAAGAATTCCGTCGGTAATAATTATTACCGACGGAATAAAACGACGGACAAAGGCATCGTTATACGGCCGTAGGTGAATTTAACAATGCAAATTATGTGTCCTTCCGTCGGTAAAATATACCGACGGACAGATGTAACTGTCGGTAAACCGTCGTTAAGATAAGTGCAAAGGTTTCAATATTACCGACGGAGGAAGAAGAATGGTCAATAAATATCACAAACAATTTCCCGACAGCTTATGGTATTCCATCGGTAATTATAGTGCTTTTTGTGATGATCTTTTGTATTCCGTCAATAATTGAAAGAAATTTTTTTTAAAAAATCTCGACATCAATTTTTATTTGATGATCTTAAGAAAAATGCATAATTTTATCAGTTATGAATTATCTGTACATAATAAATTTATTTGTTTATGTATTTAATTTGTTTAAACAGAAGATTGATGATATAAAGTTAAAATTTTCTTAATTGATAATAAAAACATTACAGTGTACATAATAAGTCTTTGTAATTGAAAACAAATGACTACAACATTCCTAAAATGCTAGTGATCGCAGGTGTTCTGAGCTGCTACCCCCCTTTCCTTCAATTGCTCTATTTGCTATCTCAGCTGAGCCATATGCTCTATCAATGTCTGCATATGTCTCTGAAGCTCAATGGCTTCATTGGTTTGTGCTAGTATATTAGACGTTGCTATACTGGACATAGAGGATTGTAAATAACATATGTTCGTAAATGAACTTAGCCTGAATATTCGTCCACGGCGGTCCCTACCACCGACAGCCTCAAGATACGTCTGAGTCTCATCAACAGGTTGTTCCTCTTGAGACTGTCACCGAATGACATGTTATATTTGTTCCTATTAAGAAGCAATGTTTAAATTAGTAAGGGATTATTATTAAGAAATAATAATAACGTATTAATTTCACTTATATTCAGCTCTTTATATTGGCTGTTGACGAATGTCACACCGTCATGCTTCTTCGTATGAGTATGCAAAAATAATTGAGTAGGTGTAGGCCTTATGCTCAAAGACTGTCCCTGCATATTTAACTTAAATTGTTAGATGTAAACTACATTTGATTAAATTTTCAATAGAAATTCCTCTATTTTTTTATATTTCCCCCAATTGAACAAAAAAATAACTCAATACAGTCATATATGACACCAGACATTTAAATCAATATCTATAATACAACAAAGTAAAATATTTACAATATAAGTGTCAAGTTTAGATACTTGCAAGTCTTTGTGCATGCTCGTGGTGAGTTATTGATCCTCCCGTATGTACGGGAAGACTCTCTCCCCTAGGCTTTCATGTTTGTTGGTGGAGTTACGCCCTGAGAAGGACGTAGCCTCGGGGCTTCTCCAATACTCCTACCAACGACTCCATATTTCCTTCAAAATATAAGGCGGTCATATACTTGGCTTATGTATCGCACCAATAAAATCTCAATAACGTGTATGAGCTCGTCTCTCCCATAGACTATGTATGATGGCATTGATACTAAAATCCCAGAAAAATTCTTTCTGAAATAAGAAGAAAAAAATTTAAACTACTATAATGTAATAATATTTATTTAATTAGTGTATATAAATCATAAAGAGAAAATAAATCTTTGTTGTACCTTAAACTCCTGAAAGTAAAATCTCTTTTTCACTTGAGAGATATTCTTCTACATATAACCCTCAAAATCAATCCTTTCTTTAACTTTAGAAGTTATATTTCTTGAACACGATCCAGATGAAACCAACCTAATATAAGAAGTTATTTTATACAATGAAAACAACGACAAACTATAACATAATTAAAAACAAATAGTGATTAATGTGTTTTCATTTACATATTGTTGACAATTGTTATATACTTTCTTCCATTACGTCCCTCAGCTCTAGGCTGGAAAACGTCTCCTCCATCCAATAAAGTGGTATTGGATGATATACAAGTTGGGGATAAGGATGGTGTAGCATGATGAGTAGTAGGTGTTGCCTCATCTACAACTGTAAGCCCTGGAAGGGGAGGAGGTAAGTCAGTATGAGCTGCAGACTGTGATGATCCACCTCCACAATAAGTACCTTCGAATATGCCTCTAAACCTAGGCTGCATTATCCCACGTTGTCTCTTTGGTCCTATATTTTTACCTAAAATTCATTGTTTATTGATATTTCTACTTATAATAGAATTTGAATTCAATCTTTTACACAATATATGGAAAAGGAAATAAGGCAATTTATTAAATATCATATTCATGTACAAACTACGACAATGACAGTTAACAATTGTTAAAGTCGTAGAAGAAGAACAATATCATTCCTCATTCAATAGGACACAGGTTAACCTCTAAATAGTAGGGGGATTGTTTGACTAATTCTTACTGATACAACAAGAAATCAACTTTAAAGTTGAGTCTAGTATATTGCATCAATAAATCAAAATGATATAATTAATTTGTTTGATTCCATATGATATAGGAGTCAATAAAGGTAAATGAGACCCC
>JANKYF010000005.1:27111731-27121815 GCA_029829435.1 Erythroxylum hondense | reverse complement strand
AATTTAAAATACAAATGAGTGGTGGAGATTATTAGGTAAAAATGTTCCAACATTAAGAAAATTCGCTTTTAAATTATTCAGTCAAATAACTTTTCCATCCTATTGTAAACCTAATTGGAGCATTTTTTTTAACATATTCATACAAAGAAACAAATTTGTTTGGAACATTAACGAAGTTTTTTCATATTCTGTGTTTGTTATTATAAAAATACTTTCATAAGAGCAGACTTCAAAGCTATAGATCCTAATAAAATCTTCATTTTCTATCATTTTTCATTTATATCATCTATTATTTACTTGAAGATCTCGTTGATTTATTTCATAAACAGTTTGTAGTTGAAGTTGATATTATCATTATAAGTTTGATTATTGGCGGTCCTGTTGTTGCGGTCATTTGGGACTAATTTGGTTAACGTCATTCCTAACAATGCTACTTAAGTGTCGTGTCCACATACCTCTTAATCCCATGTAAATTCAGTTACATTAGGAGAGAAGATGAAAAAGAAGAATGCTAATGTCCCCTAAGTTTCAACAGGAAAAAAATCTTCGTACAAGAACAAGAGTTGAAGCATTATGCTGCTACGGCCTGATCTACCAAAACCATATTATCTAGCCCTGTACACTAAACAAGTACAATCCAAGAAGGAAACAAAGATTTTCAAGTAGTTGTCGACTGGGAATTCCTGGACATTCAAATTGGAAGTGTTAGTCAAATGGAAATCATTACACAACCTTCCATCCAGCTAAGTATTTAGCACTTTTTGGAACATAAACAAGCTTATTCTTCCTTCAAATGCTTGAAGTTAGCTTAGCTGACTTATTTGCATCGTTGCTTTTGCAAGACAATATGATGATAGTAGCTCCATCCAACCTTTTTAAATTGGATTAGTCAATGCATGGAATGAAAGTCAGAGCTTCCATCCTCACCTTAGCATGTCTCCAGTATGCAACCGAGGTCCACTTAATGCCGGAGAGATGCTGAAAGTGTTTCCGTGGCCGTAGAATGAAGGATGCGCAATAGGCATTGGGCGATCAGGAATTGGCGGTACTTCTATATCACCTTCCAACATTTTAAGAGCGTCCATAATGCTTGGCCTCAAAGCTACCATCACATGACTACATAAAATTCCCACCAGCACAAATCTCTCCATTATAACTTTTGGGTTAGAATTTGATAGTTCTTCTCTCAACAAACATTGATCCAATGCCTCTTCTAGCTTTCCTGCTTTCACTAATGACCAAGCCCAATCTGTAATCAGAAAAGCATGAGGTGAGGACAAATCAAGGGCTTTTCTCCCACACATGATTTCCAAGACAACTATCCCAAAGCTGTAGACATCACTCTTCTCAGTCAGTTGGCCGTAAAGAGCATACTCAGGGGCTAAGTATCCATGAGTTCCTGCCACTCTTGTAGTGAGATGAGACTGCCCTTCCCTACTCTGCTTCGCCAGTCCAAAATCAGCTACTCTTGCTCTCATGTTAGCATCTAGTAGTATATTTGTTGGCTTAATATCCCTATGGTATATTGCAGGCTTCACTCCATAGTGCAAATAAGCTAATCCCTTGGCAACATCCAAAATTATGCTCTTTCTCTGAGGCCATGTCAACGCCATCCTTCCACTTTGGTTATCTGATGAAGAGAACAAATGGTCATCCAGATTTCCATTTGGCATGTAACTGTAAACAAGATACCTTTCACTCCCTCTATCCTCATCTTCTCCATTCACCACACAACATCCTCTAAGGGGCACCAAATTCCTGTGCTTCAAATTGCTAATAATCTCAACCTCGTTGCAAAAGTCAGCATCAGCCTCAAAATCAGACTCTATGATCCTCTTAACAGCCACCACTGTCCCATCCTCCAAGACGCCTTTATAAACCATACCAAATCCTCCTCTCCCAATAAAATTCTTGCTACAAAATCTGTCAGTTGCTTTCTCAAGGTCCTGAATCTTGAACCAAATGGAACCTGTGTTTGGTCTCAGTCTTGGCCTACTCCCTAGTTCCTCTATATCCAAGCCAAGATTGTTGTTCCCTTTTCTTCTCCGCTTCTTACCATACCAAAAGTAAACGCCTAACAAACTGAACATGACCATAACAGCAACTGCTGTCCCAGTTAAACCAAAAACAAGAGCTGAATGAGTCTTACTAGTTGAACCCCTCTTTGACTCCAAGTCTAAGCCAAATATACATGAAATTGCACCCTCACTCTGCGGACCAAATTCATTTACAATACCAGCGGCATAAAGAACGGTGAAGTAGAAACAATCTCTAGAATGACTTCTGTTACCATCAATTGCTACTAACATGGACTGAACCCTAAATCCAGCAGCCACACATGCATCGCAGGATGTGTAATCCGTAAGATCGGGCCTGCAAGCAGAGTCGACTGGCGTAGACTGATTAAGTTTCGCAACCCAGTCATGAGATGACAGTATATGGGCACATGTGTTAGTCGTCGCAACATACTGTAAAGGGTCAAGACATTGAGAGACTATATCACTTGGGAAGAGAAGAGAGCTCAGTTTAGATTGATAATCATGGAGGCAAGAGATGGAGATAGACAAGTTGGGGAGGTGGAAAAAAGAAGTTTCTCTAAGATGCTCAGCAAAGCCAATACCAAGGAGTGAGAGAAGGGTTTGGCAGCAGGTGGCAGTGGTGGCGGTGGTGTTGTTGACTTGGGTGGGGGCTCTGTCGTTTGATTGTGGCCGGTAGTTTTGGCAAAGTGTTCTGTTCCATGGGATTCTAAGAACATAGTTGAGGTCCAAAGGGCAAGCGGGTGATGTGTTGTTAGGACTTGGAGAAGTACTGGAGGAGGTGACAGCTGAATATGAAAGACAAAGGGTTGACATAGAAGAAAGTAGTGACAGAAACAATAGATTCAAGTAGTTCGCCATCTAAATCTAGGCTTTTTCTTTCTTTGATAAGATTAAGAATCAATACGATCTTTTTCTAGGATTATGGTCTGTGAACGTTTGTGATGATGATACCAAGATGAAGAGAGTTTGGCTTTTGGAAAGCAAAGCAGCAGCCATCGTAGTCTTAGGTGGTGCTGTTGGAATTTCAGAATCTCAACGAATCTATCAATGTAAGAATGAAATTTTGGATTTTGTACAAACTATGTGTCGTGCACTGACTGGGTGGCTGTTGGTCGTTTAGTCAAAAACGTCGCCTCACGTCTCCTGTCAAACCACTCGCTTCAAAAATATCGGAGAAAATGGAAATTGGAGTATAACACAGGCTGAAATATAACACAGGCATTTAAATGGAAATTGACCTGCTTTGGTTAGCTTATGTACTAGGAGACAGAAATATAACACAGGCTGAAATGTATTAATTTACGAAGTTTTGAGATTATTAGATTTTTCGAGATGTCACCACTCTTCTGTCACATTTCTTTGCCATTTGATTGATAATAAGCTGCTCACTTGTGCTTGCTTTGGTTAGCCCATTAAGAGTACACACAGGGATGGATCCAAGGGGGGGCTAGCAAGGGTTATAGCCCCTACAAAACTAAATTTTTGTTCAGAATATATATATATATATATATAGTAAACTAAGTAGGGCAATAACCCCTACAAAACTAAGTTCCTTGCCTCCTACAAAACTAAGTTCCTTGCCCCCCAAGACTAAAATCTTGGATTCGTCGCTAAGTACACAAGCTTTTGTACTTTGCAGCAAATCTCCTAAAATTTTGTTCCTTCCCAATTTCTTGAAAACATGTTGTTATTGCCGCCATGTATACTTGTCCTACTTGGAGCTTGGCATATGCAGTATTCTTTGGATAATGTGTACTAGCTCGCTTTGGTTGAGACTACATTTACATAGTGATGAGATCCTCTACCATATATTATTAGAGATATTATAGTTGAAAAACAAACGATCCCTACTTTCATCCTCTAGATTGCAAAGAATATAAACTTTAAGGAATGATAGGAACTTTAGTCTGTCCACTGTGCTAAACCTATTCAACATTATCAACCAAAGCAAGAAGTTGACATTAGGCTTTAGGTTTTTGTTTAAAAACCATTATGTTCTACTCTACTCTTGTACTTATGCCAAACATCAATTCCTTATATTTCTTGTTTGTTAATTCTACCACAAATAGTTCATGCTAGAGATATATGTCATCATCATTCGAATTTATATATTGGGGAATCGGCAGGTCCTCATCAACTCTGGAGTTATAGACTAATTTCCATTCTCTATCATTTCCTACACTTTAGCTTTCCTTGAGAACCTGAAAAGTGAAGTCCTAACCCGTTGATTATGGATAAGAGCTCCTTAACCACACCAGATATCAAACCATAAAGAGGCCAAATTTCCTGTCCTTATTTTATAAGTTATATGTTGTTGAACCATTTCCCTCAATTTCAGCATATGATTGAAGAACCATGAGTAGATATCTTTAGGATTCAAAGCCCAAAGACTATTCCCCTTCAGAGTGGAGTTGTGAATCCATTTGATCCATACTGATTCTTTCTCACTTAAGATTCTCCAAATCTTTTTCAGCATTAAAATTCTATTACTTCTATTTATTGTCTCCTACCCGGCCGTCCCATTTCCTTTGGCTAACAAATATCTTTCCAACTCACTTTTGCAACTCCTCTCTACATCTCACATTTTTCC
This sequence comes from Erythroxylum hondense, assembly GCA_029829435.1. Classification (NCBI taxonomy): domain Eukaryota; kingdom Viridiplantae; phylum Streptophyta; class Magnoliopsida; order Malpighiales; family Erythroxylaceae; genus Erythroxylum; species Erythroxylum hondense. The sequence goes on along the minus strand of JANKYF010000005.1, from coordinate 27,117,186 downwards.
CAAAGGAATTACTTCATCATTCTTTACACAATTTTAATAAGACCTTTTGTTAAGAAAATATAGGAGCACCATTATATTTACTTAGAAGAGAAGACAGACTTTAGCAATTGGAGTTTTCCACCATATGAAAGAGCCCTATTAATCTATGAACCTAGTCTTCTCTAAGTTTCTTTCTAGTAGAGGAAAACATTCTCTACATCTAAGCCTTTTAGATGAGGTTAGAAGTCCCAAATATAGCAAAAGGAGGGTTTTGTTTAGCCATACCAATAATTTGAGACATTTCATCTAGGAGGCGTCTAACACTTTCTGACAACATGAAAAAGCTCCTTTGGAGATTAATACTTAAACCAGAAAGCCCTTTGAATCATTGTTAGGTACTCATTGGTATAGATACTGAGTTAGCATCAGTTTTACTTAGCAATATAAGATCATCTGAAAAAAAAAATAAGTTTGTTAGAGAAACTAACTTACATTTAAAGTGATACTTAAAATTTAGGGTTATAAAGACATTGTGATTTAGCAAAAGTGTGACAACCTCTATGCATATAATGAAAAGGTAGGGGGAGAGTGGATCCCCTTGCCTAATTCCTTTGTATCTCTTAAAAATTTTAGTAGGATTCCCATCGATGAAAATGCTAAAGGAAGTAATGGTGACATAAGCTCTTATCCAATTTATAAACATTATAGGAAACTTCAAGACTTCAAGTTCCTATAAAATGAAACTCTATTATATTTTCCTAGGTGTTTTAATGTGTTTTCAAATGTTTCTTAGTTGATTATCGTATGTATCGGCTTAGAATTGTGTTATTGTGAGTGTTTGTTTATATCTAAGTATTTATGTGGCTTAGATCTTAATTTTAGGTTTCATGAGGTGTTTGATGTGTTTGTAAGTATTGGAAATCAAGTAATTGAAGAACAAGGAAGATGGCAAGATCATGCTTTGCTTCCAGCTTACTATCACGATTGTGCATAGACTACATAAGGTAGCATGACATCTGTCTTCAAAAACAATGGAGCACGATCGTGCCTCCTCAAGCGCAACTTTTTTTATTTTTTTAAAGTTCAAGGCTACTTTTGAAACCAAAAAAAGTGAGAAAAAAACCCTAGACATAACCCCAATACCCTAAAGCACTATATAAGAACGTAAAATACAACAAAAAAAAACAACATCCATTGCATCAAAGTGAATCAAAAGCAAGAGATTAAGAAGAACATCTGAAAATTCTAGCTTTCTAGATTAAGGAACAAATAGATTTTTTATTATTTTCCTTTATTTCTTTCATTATCCTTGATATGTAATCTGAATTCTAAGATATTGAACATGTGTATGAAGTTCTAAATTTCATGTTAGGATTTATTCTAGAGTTATTTTGTGACTTTTAATTATTATTGAATTCAAAATATTTTTGGATTTTTGAGATAATTATTCATGCATAAACTTGACAAAAAATTGAGAGAGTGAGTCTAAAGTAATCAGTTTTAGATTGTACAGTGATAGTTGGCAGTTTAATAGAGCCACAATTATCAAATTAATGATCAATTGAAGAGAGAACTTGGTTGAAAAATTATTTATCTAATTGATAGCTTTGTCTAATTGAATAAATTAGAGAAAGTTTTGTGAATCGAGAGATTGCAAACCTAGAATTTTGAATTCAATTAGGGTTAATTAATTAGATCTTGAAAGAGAGTAATCAATACCTTAGGAAATTTAAGATCAAACATATAATTGGATCAACAAGATTAAAAGGATCAAAATAAGGAAAAAATAAGCCCTAAGTATTTCATCTTAATCAAAATCCTAAGTTTATTATAAGCTTATTGTTTATTTTCTTTGTTTTATTATTTTGTTTTAATTTATGTTATTTAAATGTAATTCAAATCAATTTCTGAATACCTTAGACAAAGTTAGGTTCAAATTGTTAACTATTGCATAATCCTCGTGGGAACGATAACCTCTTATACTACAAGATACGATTCGTATACTTACGGTGTATTGAGAATTTTATTATTAAATATAAAATTTGCTCAACAAGTTTTTTGCTCCATTGTCAGGGATTTAGCATTAGGAGGGTTTGAATTCCTTAGATTTAATGAATTTTTGCTATTTTTGTGTCCTTGTGATTGTATCAACACAAGAATTACTCAAAGTTCAAGTAAGATTGAAGAAACTCCAGGTCTTGACATCACAAAGTAGGAAAGAGAAATTCAAAGAGCGAGATGCCAAGAAGAGATATAAAGAACAACAACATAAGAGTTTAATCATGGAGACCAGTAGAGAAACCTTATTGATTTCATGAGGCTAGGTTCAATGCTACACCTCAAGCAATCACTTGACCACTGATGCAAGCAATGTCATTCGAGATCAAACTAGCATTGTTGAACATACTGTAGACCAATGTGCAATTCTAGAGGTTGGCTAATGAAGATCCTAACTCCCATCTAGTGAACTTTCTAGAAATATGTGATACCTTCTGATATAATAGTATGTTAGAAGATGTTGTTAAAATGAGGTTCTTGCCCCTTACACTTAAAGATAGAGCCAAGATAGGTTATCATTCCCTAAACCCAAACAATGTTACAATATGGGAGTTAGTGTGTGCCTTACTGTAAAAGTACTTCCCTCTGATGAAGACAACGAGATTAATAAAAGAGATGTCCTTACCACAATCTACTAAAGGAGTTCCTATTGAAAACTTTTTACAATGGAGTTAATCAATCCATAAGGTGGACCATAGATGTAGCTTATAGAGGATCTCTGATGTAGAAGATAGTTAAGGAAGCAGAGGATTTACTAGAAAAGATGGTTAATAACAGCTATCGTTGGATGTTGGATAGAAGCAGATAGTAGTTGACTTTCGGAGATCAAAAATGAGTCATTGTCGTCAAGTTAGTGACAGTACTGCAGGCTGAGATAGCTAATTTAACAAAACAACTGAACAGTTTGAAAGCCTCCTTATATGCTCTAATTAAAGCAATTCAATATGTTTGCGAGTTATGTGAACAAGATAATCATTTTATCATTGATTGACTCTTGATGCAAAATAACAATATGGAGCAAATTAACTGTATGGGAACATAACTTGGTCGAGGAGAAGGGAATAACCCATACTCAAACACATTTAATCATGGGTGGAGGAACCACCTCAATTTTCTTAATCTAACAATGTGGGCAATTAATTTAGAAATCAAGATCCATATGGATTTCAACAAGATAAATCCAGTGAAAAAAATTCAAAATTGGATGAGATTATAGACAATATCATAAGCATAGATGAGGTCCAGAAGAGGCTGGAAAGGAAGTTCGAGCAGGTAGTTAAGAACCATGCCTCTTCTATTCACAACATAGAGGTTCAAGTGGGCTAGCTAGTGAATGCATTGTCTACAAGAAGTTTTAGGAGCCTCCTAAGTAATACTGAAGGAAATCTAAGGGAACAACCTAAGGTAATCATACTTAAGAGCAGAAAAGAGCTCGAACAACTATTTGAGAAACAAGCTAAAACCCAACTCGTAAATAACCAAGAAAAAGGGAAAAAGGATGAACAAACAAGTGAGGACCCTATGCATGTTGCCCCTTCACCATACCCACCGAAGATTCCATTCTTACAAAGATTACAGAAGAATAAATTGGACGTATAATTTGCAAAGTTTGTAGAGAAGCTGAAGACTTTTGCAAATTAACTTTTCTTTTGTGGATGCATTGGAACACATGCCTAAGTACGCTACGTTCCTAAAGATATATTATCAAACAAGTGGACTTGGGAAGATAACTAAACGATAGCACTAACTGAAAGTTATAGCTCCATTATCACCAGTCACATGCCTTTCAAGTTAAAGGATTCAGGGAGCTTTACAATACCCTATGTAGTTGGTGAGTTAGAGTTTGCAGAGTGTTTATGCAACTTAAGCACAAGTATAAATCTTATTCATTTTTATCTTTAGAATATTGGGGCTAGGCGATGTGAAGCCAACTTCGATGCTTATTCTATTGGCAGATTGATCCATTAAGAGACCATTTGGTATGGTGGAAGATGTAATAGTTATCGTGGATAAGTTATTCCTATAGACTTCATAGTGCTAGATTTCGAAGAAGATAGGAACTGGCCACTAATTTTTGGATGATCATTCATGAATATTGGGAGAGCGTTGATTGACATTCACGAAGGAAAATTAATTCTTCAGATTAGTGATGATCAAGTGGAGTTCAAAATGAACAAATTCTTAAAAATTTTGAAAGAAAGTAGCTCTTGCATGAATATTGATATAATGGATGAATGTATCAATGAGCAAGAGGAGAGTTGCTTTGAAGAAGTTAAATTTAAGGAAGTTAAGTCTACAGAGGAAGCTGAGATAGAGAAGGACTGAGTTTGAGGAACAAAGAGAGAGGAAGGAGTTAGGTGTTGATGTGTTCTTAATTGACTATAAATTTATTATATAACACTTAGTGATTATTGCTATGAAAATGCTTAAGATACTCACTTTGACTCATATGTGATTTTAGGCACAATTCGGAAGCAAATAAGTTAGAGTGAGTTGAAAGCATGATAATTGGACCATTTTCTGAAGATTAAAATTCACTTGTCTTCGTAGAGTAAGAAAAAAAATTAGAGCAAGAAGAAAACAAATTCAGTCTAAAAGAAGACAACCAAGAAGTTGCTGGGAGGAGCAGTAAAATGACAGTACAATAAGAACAAAACGCCAGTAGAAGAAAAAGGCAACATAGGTGTCTCATGCAACAGCAGCAAAATGACAACACCAAATTAAGAAAACGCAAAAGCACGCCAAAACACAAACAAATTTTGTGAAAACGCAAACAATGTCTGCGTTTCACACAGACGTTTCATGCCAGCAGAAAATGACAATGTGCAACAGCAGAGCCAAGAGACCAAAACGTAGCAACCAGAATGAAAATATGATAGCAATCTAGAATGAAGAAAACTTATCATTGGGATGGATGAAATGTTGTCGTGGGTAGGAGTTAAAAACACAAAGTGGTAAAAGATAAAACGTAGAAGCAAAGAGGGTTTGGAAAGTCAGTTTTAAATAAAACCACATTACTCTATAGAAGGAGGGGAATTAAAAAATGAATAGTAGGGAGATACAGAACAGTAGTGAAAGAGGGGTTTTGTGAGGGAATTCAGTAGGGCTGAAGCAAGTTTTATTTTGTGAGAGACCAATGGAGGGATGTAACATCCCGTCACCGATGGGATGGGTACAGTAGATTGCATTCACGATGTGGCATGCTCATGTATTAATTACTTATGTATAATTTGGTAATTTGGCAATTATTGCACTGGCATAAGTACGTACATATATGTATGACATATTCCTGGCTTGATTTGGATAAATTGGTAATTTGGAGATAATTAGGTCAAATTGAGCTTGAGAATTGAATTAGAGTGAGAAATAAGATTTAGGAGTTTGAATTATGAAATTGGAGTGTATAATTAGGTGTTTT
>JANKYF010000005.1:27086266-27108732 GCA_029829435.1 Erythroxylum hondense | reverse complement strand
GCTTTGCGGGAATGTGCAGTACGTCCTGTTTTATGGACCGACCCAAACCGTTTGATGTGTTACGTGCTTTGCTTTGTATAGAACGTGGTGCATTTATATGTGATGTATTCCATGTGTTTCGAGTATATTCATAAATTGTAAAAAGGTTTGGATTTTCGATAAATGAGAAATTTGGGATTTTCAACGATGATAGTTTTGAAAGCTGATTGTAAATGTTTATGAAATATTTTGAAATTAAGAAGTTTTTGGGGAAATGAATCTTCGATGTTTTCGATCAACTGAAAATAAGGTTTGAAAATGTTTTTGCTTATCATTTGAGTTATAAACATGTTATCCACGAGCTTCCGAGCTCACCCCCCCTTTTCATCCCCATCTCCAGGAATTCGAGCAGGAGATCGGATGAAAGACGTCAAGACATCAGTATTTGTGCATGTGTTTGTAAATTGTGTATTTTGGTTTATGAGTATTAGTAATGGGATATGGCTTGAAATGCATTAGAGTATTGTAAGCATTTGGTCCATAATGTATTTTGGATTATGATATTGTATAAGAACTTGAATTATGGAATTGGAAAATGTGTATGGTTATGGATTGTGCAAATTGGTTGTGTATATAAAGTGAATTGAGTTATGAATGTAATTGGGATATATATATGTATGGATATGGATGAATGTGTTTGATGATGGGATATGAATTGTGTTGATTTATAAATACGATTGGTTTTGGGATTGATGGAAGTATTAATTTGTATATGAGCTAATGGGAATTGTATATGAGTTTGAATATGATGAATATGAATTGAATATGAAAAATGACTTGAAGTGGTTTAGAATTTAGGATTGTGTTTATGCTGAGATCCCGGACGGAGGGTCCGGTGGATTTTAATGTATGTGTAATTGTCTGGAATTTATAGAAGTGAGTTTTACACCTTGCAGGTTTGGGTTTATGAAAATACAGCCGTTATGCTGCCCGATTTTTGTAGGGTAGCATATGGATAAGTGTATTAGTGTATAAATATATGGGTTTATTGGCATGAGTGTGAAATTGCTATGGCAAGAAATGAGAATAAGGATAAGAATATGTTTCGTTATGAAGATATTGAGTTATCGCATCATTAGAAGATCGTGATTAAGAATTGAAATTTGTATGAGGAATAATTTCCAAAGGTGGAAATTATTTGTTTGATTTTGAATAATATGGATTAAATGATGAGAAAAAAAAATTATACCGATTTCGGATTGGAATAGTCCAGGGTTTCCAACGCGACAAGTTTTCTATGTTCACATTTCGGATGTCGAAATTTGAAATTCAGTTCGAACCCACCGTTTGAATGCTTTGATTTCGAGTTTACTTTCCATTTGCAATGTTAATTCATTTCGATTCTATTTTGGATTCGTTATGTTTCCCATTTTGTTATTCGATAATGCGATTCGTTTTCGCTTCACTTGTGATTCTTTCGTCCTATGTTTCCAATTCATGTGTTAGCTTCGTTATATGATCGGATACATGTTTTGTTTTCCATCTCTTCTGCTTTCCGCTTTCCGGTTGGGATCCAGTCTCCGGATTGGGTCCCACATTTTTACCCTAAAAAAACCATAGGGCTACCACAAACACATCAAGTATAAAAAGAATGAGAAAAAAAGAGGAAGAGAGCTTTTGATTAGCCACGACAACGAAACCCTAAAGGACAGAACTTTGAGAGATCGAGAAAGCGAAGAAGGAAGAGAGAAGAGGAAGACGACACACGCTCGACATGCTTCTTGGAATAAGAAGCTTTTCGAAAATGTGGCCTCCCATTGTTCATTGGAGTTTTATTTCCTATGTATTTCAGTTTTGCTTGATTATAGATTGGGATATATAGTTTGATGATAGAATTGAATTGTTGATTGATGTTCTATACTCATCTTTGGAATGTTATTTTTGATTTAAAGAAATCTGATTATTTTATGTGTTTATTGAATTAATTGTGGTTTAATTCTGCACTTTATATTTCGATAATAAACTGAGAGGGTGAATCAAGAAAAATTGATTAAATTAGGCTAACGAGAGTTAGGTAATTTAATAAATTCATAATTAAATCAGGTTGGTAAATCTTGTGTAAAGAGATAACGTATAGGTTTCCAATTGTTTATTAGATAACTTAAGAACTGATTAGGTTTTGGATAGGTTGTTAATTGAGAAGTTACAACTTCCCATAATCTAATTAGGGTTATGCTTTAAGGTTCAATTATAACTCGAGAGAGAATAAGTGACCCTAGGATCATCCAAAACTATTAATTCGATAAATTATAATTGGTTAGGTTAGCATTAAAGATAGATAATTTTCCCTTTCTCTCTTTTGGTTAACTCACTATGTTGAATTCTAGGGTGTGCTATAATCGTTCAACAAATCAATCAATTTCCATTATTTGTTTTTCATTTTAATATGAAATTGTTAATCATTGTTCTTTGATTGTTTTCATAAGTGTTAATTGTCAACTATTGTTTTGTTATTTCATTTGGTTGTTTGATTTATTTAGTTCTCGTGTTTAAATTTATTGTCTGTTAAATTTCTATTTAATAGTTTCTGACTTTAGATTGTTGGATTAGATTAAACCTCCTTATGGGATCGATACCTTAGGCACTACGCGAACGACCTATACACTTGTGGAATATCGAGGTTAAATATGTCCACATTCTTCTCTCTTCAAAGAGTACCCAATACTAGAGGCCAAACCCCCCTCTTAAATCTACCATTCAAAAGTAAAAGGACCACAAATCGGTAGTGAAATATAAACTTAAAATCTACAACTTTCTTTCAAATAAGACATCGTCGAGAAGGCATCCCTCAAAATGCCTTTTAGAGAAATCTAAACCATGTCAGATCGTGCAGGTCATTTATTAAAAACTAGTTCACGATCATAAAACTTCAATGACAATCAACCAAAATTATGGGAGAATATGAGGGAAAGGAGCATTAAGAAGCATTTCCTTGTTTAGTTTTCACTATCTATTACTTTGTTGGTCAATGAGCAAATGTGTTAATTATTACTTTAATTCATCCTGTTCTCAAATATTGGAGCTGGCATTTTGTAACTAATGCATCTTTATGTTAAAGAGGGCAAGATGTAGTAGTAATAGTAGTGGTTTGGTATAGAAACGAATTAGATTAAAGGAAGTTGGAATTTGAAGATCTAAAGAGAATTTTATTGAGTAATATAAAGACAAGATGTCTATGTTTTAAATGTTTGGAGGAAAGAAATGGTCGTAGACTATGAAAGAGATGGTTGTAGACTATGAACTCGTCTAACTAAAAGGATGGATCCCATAAATCTATGAAAAACTTACAAGTTGCTTGGACAACGAGCCTGTATTCATCAGCTTAGCAACGTAAGGGTCCAAAAGTTTTTTCATCGAGTTTGAGAGAACACCTTTGCTTGCCAATACAAGCCTGCAAATCAAACCAATTTACCCAATTACAACATGTCATGAATCAATCTCCAGTCATGCACAATCATGACTTCTATGTCACGATCATGACCTATTGAAATTTGGTTCTATCACTATATCACAATTGTGACGTGTGGCCAAACAAGATCATGACGTGTTGAAATTTGTCACCCTTATCCCGTTTCACCATTTTTTTCTTCATGTAACCTCCGAGCTTGCTTCCCTAACTTGTAATAACTTCAAAAACAAGAAATGTAGCCATACAAACCACTCCAATTAAAAATAAATTAATACTAGAATTCAAAAAAAACTAACTATCAAAATTTGCTAAGTTATGGTCATTAGCTTGACCATCATTTGAAACGTTTTTAATCATTGGAAAGGAAAGAAATTACCTCCCTTTCTTGCAAAACACTCCTTTAAGATATGATTTGCATCCATGTCCATTCACTTTGATTGAAGGTTTCCTTATTTTTATTTTCTAATTTTAAAGCTCCCTGCATGAGTACGTGGGTCACTTTGAAAGGCCCACTCCACCTTGATTTAAACTTTCCTAGAAACAACTTCAATCCTGAATTATATAATAAAACCACATCTCCAACTTTAAACTGTTTCTTCTTAATATGATAATCGTGCCACTTCTTCACCTTTTCCTTATGTAATTTGACATTTTTATACGCATTTAAGCGAAGCTCATCGAGTTCATTCAATTGTAGGAATCTTCACTCACCTGCTTACTTCCAATCAAAGTTTGAAGTTTTTGTCTCCCAGTATGCACTATGCTTAAGTTCCACAGGAAGATGACAAGATTTATCTTACACAAGTCTAAAGGGAGTCATCCCGATTAGAGTTTTGAAAGCGGTTCGAAAAGCCCACAAGGCATCTTCCAACTTTAATGTCAAGTCCTTCCTTAAACTATTTACCGTCTTTTCCAATATTCATTTTAGCTCACAGTTCATGACTTCCACCTGTCCAGTTATTTGTTGGTGGTACAAAGTGCTACACGATGGTTAACTTTATATCATTTTAGAAGAGTATTAAAAGATTTATTACAGAATTGTGCTTCTTCATCGCTTATTATCGCTTCTGGCACTCCAAATTGGTTAAATAGTCTTTTAATAACTTTCTACACTACTTTGCTATCATTCGTTGGAGTTGTCACGAATTCAACCCATGAAGTTCTGTCCCCATGCATCGAAAACTTCAACTTCTATAATGTTAGATAAGGGCATCTCATCTCTTTTCGAGATGTTCCCCCCTTTTTGGCATCTGTCACACTGTGCCAGGAACTCCCAGGCATATTTATATAGATTTGGCAAATAAAATCCACATTTTAGTACTTTCATCATCCTCTTGTTTTCTCTGTAATGCCTCACATACATAAATTTATGACATGATGCCGATATATCTATCATCTCCTCCTTTAAAACACAATTCCTTATCAACCCATCAGTACACGTTCGATATGGGATCAATTCATCCCATAAACAATGGGTACACTCGTATAAGAATCAATTTTTCTATTGATAAGATAAATTCAAAGGAAGCCTACCACTTGCAACAAAGTTTGATATATATGTATGCCATGGTACCATTAGGAGGTCAAGCAACATTAGGATTTCATCAAGAAATTGCTCATTAATATCGTTGCTTTGCTCAACTTCCCCTCCTTCCAGACTTGATAAGTGATTAGCTACCATATTCTCTACTCCATTCTTATCTCTGATCTCAATGTCAAATTCTTGCAATAAGAGCACCCATCAAAAAAACCTAAATTTTGCATCATTTTCAACAAAAATATACTTAAGCACAACGTGATTTGTAAAAATGATCACCTTAGAGGTCAAAGATATGACCGAAAATTGTCACATGAAAATACCACTGCTAGCAACTCCTCCTCAGTGGTGGTGTAATCTAGTTGGGCCCAATTAATGTCTTACTTGCGTAATAAATCGCATACAATTTTTTATACTTCCTTTGGTCCAACATGCATCCCACAATTTGATCGTTAGCGTCATATATGACTTCTAATAGCAATGACCAATCCAGTGATGTTAAGATTGGTGTTGATATCAGTACCTCCTTCAGTTGATTAAACACATATAAACAATTACCATCGAAATTAAATGGCACTTTTTTGCTAAAAAGTTTGTTAAAGGTCTAGCAATTTGTGAGAAGTCCTTAATAAAGTGATGGTAGAATCCTACATGACCTAGAAATGCTTGCATGTCTATGACATTAATGGTTGGTGTAAGCTTCTATACGACCTCCATCTTATCCACTTCAATGCCTTGGCATGGTATCTTATGCCCTAAAACTATGCCCTCGTGTACCATAAAGTGACACTTTTTCTAATTTAGAACTAAATGTGATTTTTCACATCTTTGGAGTACTTTGTCTTAATTTTTAAGGCATCAAAAAGTCTCCAAAAATTGAAAAATCATCTATAAAGACTTCTATAATGCCCTATATCATACCTACAAAGATAGACATCATGCATCTTTGAAATATAGTTGGGGCATTGCATAACCCAAAAGGTGTCCATTTATATGCAGATGTTCCATAAGGACATGTAAATATGGTCTTTTCTTAATTTTTTTGATAAATAAAATTTTGATTGTATCATGAGTAGCCGTATAGGAAGTAGAAGAATAGATGACTAGCCACCCTTTCTATCACTTGATCTACTAATTAGAGAGAAATGTGATCCTTTTTAGTCACTTTTTTAAGTTTGTGATAATCAATACAAACTCTCCATCCTATGACTATTCTCATGGAAATCAACTCTCCACTTTCAATCTCCATTACAATCATTCCACCCTTTTTTAGTATGCAATATACTGGGTTGACCCATTTGCCATCCGATATCAGGTATATGATACCCACATTTAAAAGCTTAATTACTTCCTTTTTTCCGACTTCCTTTATATAAGGATTCAACCTTTGTTGACGTTCTCTCACCACTCTACTCTATTCTTCGAGGTTTATCCTATGCATGAAAATGTTTGGGCTTATATCTCATATGTTGGATATCTGCCATCCCATGGCATACATCCACTTCCTTATGATCTTTACCACCCTATTCTCTTGTTCCCCATTTAGTTGATTGGAAATAATGATGGCTAGAGTTTGGCCCTTACCTAGAAAGGTATATCTAAGGTGTGTTGGTATAGGCTTAAACTCTAGAGTTGATGGCTTCTCAATGTAGGGTGATATAGGTACTTCTGTACTAATATATCATGATGTATTTGAACACCTGACTCCCTCGTCTCAGTTTCTTCCTCAGACTTAGCTTTGTTCACCTTTTGCATATTTAAATTCTTCAAAGCATCTCTTCTCTTGCTCTTTAATACATTTATATATAATATCAATCTTTATGCAAAAGTTGTTTTCTTTCGAATTTTTCAAGACTTTGTTCATTTTGAACTCCACTTGATCCTCACCTTGAAGTGTTGCCTTCACGAACTTCTATTAATACTCTCCCAATATTCATGAAAGGTTGTCTAAGAATTAGTAGACAATTTCTATCCTATTCAAAATCTAGGACTACGAAGTCCATAGAGATAATAAACTTGTCCAACTGCATTAAAAAAATCTTCCACCACCCCAAATAGTCTCTTAATTGATTGATCCACTAACTAAATAAGCATCAAAGTTGGCTTCAACTCACAAAGCCCCTATTTTCTAAATATCAAAAAAAAGCATAAAATTTATACTTTAAGATTTTTCTTCATTTCTTGATCCTTTAATGGTTGGGTTACAGCTTGTTTCTCCACTGGTTGCTTGAGACCTTTCTCGCTTCTGAGTGTGATTACCTTAATTTGTTCCATTGGGTTTATTTCAGTATTACTCGGGAAACTCCCTACACTTCATGTAGATAATGCATTCACCAATTGGCCCATTTGAACCTCCAAGTTATGAATGGAAGAGGATAATTTTCATCTACCTATTCAAACTTTCCTTCCATACTTATGATTCTATTTATAATCTTGTCTAATTTTAAGTCATTGGCACTGGACTTCTTTTGTTGACATCTAAGTAGACCTTGATTTTTCAGTTGATTACCGGCATTGTTTGACCAAGAAAAATTTGGGTCGACCAAATTGTGTGCTCACATAGTTGAGTTGCTTCATATTATTGTTTTACATCAAGGAGTAATCAATGGTAACATGATTATCTTGTTCACATAATTCAATTCTATGCTGAATTACTTTAATTGGAGAAAATGAAGAAGCTTTTAGGTTGTTAAGTTGTCAATCTCTGCATGCATTACTGCCAATGAATTGATAGCAATGATTTCATTTTGATCACAGAGTGTTAGCTGTTATTCGCTTTTTTCCAACATCCAAAGACAGTTATTAGTCACCATCTCCACTAGCAAGTCTTTTGCTTCTTCAACTGTGATTAACTCCATTGTAAAAAGTTTGCAATAGGAATTATTTAGGTAGGTTATGGTAAGGACATCTCCTCTACAAATCCTTGTAATGTTCCCACGCTTCATTTAGTGACTACCTGTCATTTTATTGAAAATTTGTAATCTTCTTTATCAATCTTGTTGTCCCCATCAGAGGGAAGCACTTGTCTAAGAATGCACATACCAGCTGCTCCCATGTCGTGATGTTTATTAGGTTCAGAGAGTGATACCATTCTTTGGATCTATCCCTTAATGTAAAAATAAATGGCCTCATCCTAACAGCATCTTCCGGCATTCCATTACATTGAAAGGTATCACATATTTCTAGAAATTTTACTATGTGGGTGTTAGAATCTTCATTAGTTAACTCGTAAAATTGCACATTAGTCTACATCACATTCAGTAACGCTGATTTGATATCAAATATCGTTGCTTACATAAGTGGATGAGTGATGCCTTGACGTGGAGCGTTAAATGTGATCTCATGAAATCCATTAGAGTCACTACTAGTCTCCTTAATTATATTCTTCCGCAATCATTCTTTTGATCTCTTCTTGGCGTCTCGCTCTTCGAATTTCTCATTTTTGTCTTGTGATATCAAGAGCTGGAGTTTCATCGATCATGCTTGCACCCTGAGTAATTATTATGTTCATGCAATAAAAAGGGCATAAGAATGGCAAAAATTACTTAATTCAAATAGTCCTAAACTAAATCTCTAACAACGGCTCCAAAAACTTGTTGAGTAAGTTTTATATATAATAAAACTCTCAACACTTACAAGTATACGGATCGTATCCTATAGTATCAAAAGATATCATACCTATGAGGATTAAGAAAGAACCTATTGGAGCCTAAATTTTTCTAAGGTAACAAGAAATTGATTTTTTATATAAGGAAAAAAAATTGAAACAAATAATAAAACAAAGTAAATACACAAATAAGAAGTGAGTTGTCATTTAATTTAGGGTTTGATCAAGGATGAATGCTTATGACTTATTCTTTCTTTATTTTGTTTCCTTATCTAGTATTGATCCAATTATGTGTTGATCCTAGATTTCCCAACGTATTGATTACTCTTTAAAATTTATAAGGTCATGAATATGTTAAACATCTTGGAATTCAGATTAAATATCAAGATTGATGAAATAACTAAAGGAAAAGAAGAAAAACTCCATTTAGGTCTTGATCTAGAAAGCTGGAATTCCTAGACATTCTTCTTGATCTCCTACATTTGATTCACTTTGTTGTGTTGGTTGTTGCCCTTTTTAGTGTGTTTAACATTCTTAAATAGTGTATTAAGGTCTTGGGGCTGTAATTAGGGTTTTCCCAATTTTCACCCCTGGGAAGTGTCTATTATGATTATGACTCTAGAAAATTTCTCTGTCGCAATCATGACTTTGCCTATGCAACCCTATACACATCCATCGTCCTTGTTCTTCAATTATTTGATTTCCAACACTAACAAACACATCAAACACTTCAAGAAACATAAAATTAAGATTGAAATCATGCTCTAAACTACACAAATACTTGGAATATAAACAAACACTCACATTATCCAACTTTCTTCCAGAATATTTAAAAGATGAAACATCTTACTTCAATTGAAAGACTAATAAAAACATAACAACTGCATCAAGTATTCCTTGAGACTTACACAAAGAACCTGAACTAGTCGATGATTGAAGTTAAACTTAAATTTAAGATGTAGAAGGAAATAATTAAAGTGGACTATATTACCACTTTGGGTTAACTAACTTGCTCAATCCTTAGAGAAGGCATTAACATAGCTTTAGTGCGGCCTCATTAATGTCTTCTTTAATTTTAAATAAATATGTTTAACTGTATAAATTTTTTGGTTTATTAATTCTTAATCACCTCTTATTACGTACCTATTTAAAGTGCAAAAAAAAATCAATTGAATTAATGAAATCAGAAAGAAGTTATAGTTTATCTAAACTAAATTAAAGACCCCAAACCATCATTTTGAATGGGTGGCAGAGGTAAAAGTTTACAAAGCACAGCTTCATTGATGACTTGCTAATGACAACTTTTGAAGGGTGTTTTTAATAGTTTCCAATAAAAAATATGGGACCTTGATACGACCAACTCCCATATATACAAAATCTTAGTTAGTGTTTCACAAAGGATTAATTGAATCGAGTGAAGTCATAATTAAGGAGATCGAATTAATAGATAGCCGTAATTCCTTGCTTTCAGCAATCTGAAGCTAGTATGCAATATGGAATCATAGCTGATTCTTCTACACGCATTTGGCGAATTTCCCCGTATGGCACACGTTCAGTTCCTGCAAAGGATCAAAATGCAACAAGTTTTACAGCTGATGATTTCAACTGCCAAGAATGCATGTTTTTTCTCAGTTCATACTTTATAACTTACAAAAACCAAACTCAAGAGCGGAATTGACAGAATTAGGATAAAGAAAATTGTCTTCTAAAGGCATATTCTTCAATTACAGTCTGGGCTGGGCCCTTAACATTGCTTCCTTGGTTCGACCAAGAGGGCAGCATTCTTCCGCCGTCATTTTGTCCTAAACTGGAATTATCAAAATCTGGGTCATCAACGGGGCACGGGTTATAGGAACCCGTGTCCTTGGAATCTTTGTTCTTGGTAGCTGACCTCTTCTTTGACCGACCTGTGCTCTTAGTGAAGTCATCATCGTCTTCTTCGTTCCCATTTAAGGCCTTATTTTCATCTCTTCCCCTTTTTGCTGAATCATTACTTTCGTTGCTACTGCTACTATTTCTGTCCTTCTTATAGTATTCCCTGATTATAGACTCAATGGTCTCCAGCAACCGGTCTCCATACTTACTGACCTTTGCCCTATACAAAGCCCAAAATTCATTGGAATTTGTTGCTAATTAATCAGTATACAATCAACCAAAACTTACTTTCCAATGCCATTGATCTCAAGAAGTTCTTCTTTTGTCCTCGGAATTCTTTTGCTTAAGTGCTGCAGTGTAGCATTACTAGACCAAGAAAATAAAACTAATCAGCATTTGTTGTACTAAAGTTTTCTTTTCCATTTTCTGCAAGGCAGAGTTCCTTGGAACAGACTGTACTAGGAGTATAGTTTTTTGGTTAGATATGGAAATTAGATGAGAGCTCACCCAAATATGTGGTAGGCCATGACACCCTCTCCAGCTTCCTTAACAAGAGTAGTTCGAAGCAATCGCAGAGCAGAATACAGTCTGGCTGATAAATTCTGCAATAGGATATATCACAAACATTTAGAGAAAGTGAACCTTTGCTTGCTCATTTGACTTACTACAAGTAAAGAGTTAGGGGAAAGATTTTAAGGTTACCAAATCCATTTCAGGTTGAGGCTGGGCAGGAGTGTCAGTAGACGGAGGACGTTGCTTTGCAGGCATAAACAAGCCTTTTGCAGGAGTAGCTTCCAACTTGTTCAATTTGGTTGCTTTCACAGAGGAAGGGAACCTGCTTGTTATATATCAAGCGAAAAAAGTTTTGTAAGTAAATATCTGGCTGAACAGAAAAATAAAAATCTAATGAAAACTCGGAAGGACAGCCAAAAGTGGCATGGTAGTAGCTCTAATCCGAAAGTTTTAGGCAACAAAGTCTTCACTGTAAACATTGCAAAGCCCATCATTATCTGGTTTAAACCATCCAGGGTTGCAGAAAATATCAATTCCAACAAAACCCCCGAGCTATTTGGTTTGCATTATAAACTCCTCCATCAAACAATTGTAGTGGATCAATATTAACAAGCATATTAAATCGACTCAGCAAAAGTTCAACAATGAAAAGAATGAAGTACGTACTTCCAATTGCCTACCCCTGATGTTGGTTTTCCACTTTTATCTAGTATAACAACTTAAGGAAATCTTCGTGTAACATTGGCGTAGTGTTTGTGCCAAGAAAAATACTGCAATACCCGCTACTAAGTACTAACAAACTCTCTAGCATTTCCCCAAAGTTGGTGCATGTATCTTATGCATGCTCAGCTTGTTAGAAAGAAATCCCACCTGAGGTCCTGATAAAGGCCTAGAAAATATGCCAGCAAGCTCAAATATCGATAAGGAAATACTACCAATTCCCTATATCTGATCTTGATTTTACTCTGGCGTCATTTTTCTTGCATCTTATCAAAAAGAATTCGTTACAATGTTAACCACATAATATTACCATCATAATTGAAAGGATTGCAACTCAATTTGTATCTTTAAATCAAATCGGATGACTAACCATTTTATTGAATTAAAATAGATTGCAAAGAAATCCACCATTGGATTGAGAATATAATGAGAACCTACCAACTATGGGACATGAATATGTTGCACGAATTGTAGATGGTATCTATTAGGAGCTTAGAACAGAATAATTTAAATGGACTAGCATGAACATGGGCTCCCCTGAGCTAGACTCGAGCAAGGCCTGACCTGCTCAAGTCAGGGCTGATCCCAGTGGTGTTCCCCGTAAAAACAAACTAGCCTATTTAACAGTAGTAATGTTTCTCAATTTTGTAACGTAGATTTATATTGTTAAAATTTTATGACTGAAACCATATTTAGATATGGTTACTGTAATTACTAATATATCAAATTCAAAATGCAAATTCTAAAGTAAAACTGTATACCAAAAAGAGCTGCTTGCTGCTAGCAGGAAAGAAAAGAAATATTAGAATGGCCTGAACTTAGACTTTGTTACTAAGCCGACGCTTAGTCCTACCTTTTTTCTTAAAACTAAGCCCGATCTGATGTGCCTATATCAAAGCCTTAAAATTTTTCCTACCTTTTTTCTTAAACCTAAGCCCGATCTGAAGTGCCTATATCAAAGCCTTAAAATTTTATGTCAGACCACTGGGATTTTCATGCTAGGCCAGTTTTGAAAAGATCTAGTTAAATCATGACTGGGACACACCTGAATAAGCTAGGCCAATTTTGAAAAGATCTAGTTAAATCATGACTAGGACACACCTCAATATGATAGCCTGACCACCAGAACACAACTTGTGCGCTTTGGATTCATTGATCTGAAATGAGCACAATAGAACAATTATCTTGTAATATATATATACACAAAAAACATTAAACATAGCAATTGAAGAAGGCAACTTGTTGGAATAGCGAGTCCAATATCGAGATGCAGGTAGCATCAGAAGAAGTTTAATGATAAGTTACCTTCAACACTGATGATACAGATCCATAGATATCACTTTTCTTAACTTCCTCTACAAGAAAATCCTCCGTAACTAGATGGCGCAATACACGGGAAGCTTCTCCCTTAGCTAGATGTTTTCCAGAACCATGAAGACTCAAGGAGTCGTGTCTGTGTTTTTTGACCTAATTTAGTGGTAAAACGAAGCGGTCATTTCTCAATGTTAACATATATGTCTAAAATTCACCGCAGACTTACAAATTGGCTTAAGGATCCCCTGTAGACTTCTAAAATATGAGCAGATGAAAATTGCTGCCTCATAGATTTCACCAGCTCAATCTAAACATGAGAGGTAGAATGTTTATTAGGCAACCACACAAAAATGGCACTGACATATCAAACAACCTTACTAGCAATACAAGGCCAACCAAAATGTGAAAAAAAAAATCTGCCTTTGTACCAATTGCTTTGCAATTTCAGTGACATCCTTCTCAACTAAAGTTTTGATATTTGCACAATTGTCACATGTTTTTCTGCAGTTTCCAATGTCAAACTTCTCTCCCAAATGCAAAAGTTGTAGAAGACGTCTACAGTCCACATCATTTTCACAATAGCTGACCTGAAATGGAAGTTGTGATTTGCTGAACATCAGATTAAATTCTTAGCCCATGGAAAGACAGTTACACATCAGGTACCATTCTCAGAATATTTTCAGTGTTCTTTCCCAGTATCTTCTCTGAATTTGTTGTATTAGTGCGGCTATAACCAGATGTTGCTGGACTTTGCTCAATCTGTCCTTGGATGATCATATGCTTCACCCGTATCTAGGAAAGGAGAGGAAAGCAGTCAGCAACATCGATGACTATTTCAAAGAAGAAAAAGAGTGGGAGAGCTTAAACACTTTTTATAGGAATAGTTGCTGGCAAACAGATAGAAACAATTAGGTATGGAGCAGAAACCAACACACAAAAAACACATCCATGCTTTATGATTAACTTACATAGTCACTATAACTGTAGTACAATACACAGGATGATCGCTGACCATCACGACCAGCACGACCACACTCCTAGAGAATATGGCAAAAATTCAAGATACTGACAATTACCACAAAATGAAATGATAAATTTTCTGCATAAGGAATCACAAAAATCAATCAACACCTTTCACGTGAAGATCTTATGCTGATTACCTACCTGATGGTAACCTTCTATGGACTTTGGGAGTGAATGATGAATTACAAAACGGACATCAGGTTTGTTGATACCTGAAAAACATCCTTAAGGTGGTTTATCTAATTAACGCAGAAAATGGAAAAAGCTAACTACATACCCATTCCAAATGCCACAGTTGCACAAATTATATTTATTTCATCTTTGCTCCATTGCTTCTGAACATGTGCACGTTGGGCAGCATCCATATTCCCATGGTAAAACGCTGCTTTGTGTCCACACTCCTGTGCAACGAAGGCACTATCTTATAAGAAAGTAACTGACAGACCTAACATCAAACTGCAAATTTAGGCTTATATAATATGCTTCAAGATCAAGAACTAAATAAAGTCCTATTTAAATTACTAAAACAACATCAAAAAACCAGGGTTGAATCAGAACATAAATTGATGTATGAAAATTTCCATCCTGCATCGTTCAAGGAGATAGGCAACATAGACGCTTAGAAATCAACTATTTGTGTAAGTCATTAGCCATGACTGAATGCAGCCACTATTCATTCACAAATTCAATGAATCTTGATTCTGTAATAGCTTCCCAGCATGTACACTTCGGCTTTGCTAATCTTCCTCGACTCTTTCTGAACACTGTTAAAAACATAATATGAAGCACTACAACCTTGTTCCTTCTAGTATAATGTACTATTAGCTTTACCATGAGTAATATCATCGTGCTATGCGAGGAAGAATGCCCTTACAATCCTATGCAACCACCAAAATCATCTCAAATACCATTTGTACAAATAAGAATTCAGAGATAAAGGATGCAGTTATATGGCAGCAAACATTTCTATATGATTCAAGGGGATCCATGATCTTAACCCACAAACAAACAAAAGAAAAATATCTCGATTGCCTCAAGTGTATCATGGATCGGTCTCAAATAACCAACTAAAAATGCAAGGCCTCTCAATATTTGGGATAAATATAGAATAAATCCTAAAGATTTTCTAACATTGACAACTCAATGTTGATCCTTCCGATTTCTCCTATCAACTCGTAATTTTTGTGAAATTGGCACCTGAGGAAGATCATTTGAGTATGGTAGATTGTAGTATTAGATCATACTACAAAATATGAGAAGTCTACAAAAGGAAACTTAGCTCTGAAAACAGAAGTCCAACAAAATCCAAAGAACAACTCAAAGAACGACGATAAGAAAAGTAGAAAACTCAGTTGCCGAGAAAGAGGTACAGGTGATATTGCATGATTAGAACATGTACAATCTAAGCAACTGAATATAATACCATGTATCCTTGAATAAAGATGATGTCAATCAATGAAAAACAGGTCACTCAAAAGTGTGTAAAAATAATTTGTACTTAATTAAAAAAAGTAACAGAAATTTGGATAGAATCATATGAATTTCTAAAGGTTTAGGACTAGAACACTTTCATCCCTAATTATTCACTAGACCAAGAACACTTGCAATCATCAAGAATAAAGGACATGTGAAAAACACCAACCTGTAACTTTTCAGCTACTTTCTCACAATCCATTCTTGAAAGACAATAAATAATTCCACATTCGTCAAAATGATTTTCCTTGATGAACTTGTCAACGTCCTCCAAACACTTCTTTGTTTTAGGAATGACAGAGTACCTGCAATACTCAAAATGAGTAATGGCTTTTAATTCTCGTGGCATTTAAGCTTTGTCCAACACATACCATAGATTTGGACGATTAAAGCTTTGACGGAAAACTATGCAATTTATGAGACCAAGAGCTTGTACAACGTCTTCCTTCACACTAGCTGTTGCAGTAGCAGTTAAAGCTAACACTGGAGTTTTCTCAAATTTCTTTTTCAAGACCCCAAGTTCCTGAAGACATTAGAAGTCAGCTTCGAAAAATGAAAAAGCTGCAGACTTATGGTGCAAAGATAAGAAGAAAACATATGCTACAACCTTGTAATCTGGTCTAAAATCATGTCCCCACTGACTCACACAGTGAGCTTCATCAATCACTATCCTGGCAAGTAATCCATGAGAATTCAAGCTTTCCAAGTGTCGCAAAAGAACATCACTCCTGCAAGGATGAAAAGTTTGAAGCAGAACAAAATAAACCGGCAACTTACGAGCAGATTATAATTTATGATATAGGATTGAGGTGGAAAATAAGATTTCAGAACTAAAAGATAAATTAAGCTTCACATCCTGATGAACACTAAACTTCCAAGAAGTGGGAATCATAGGTTGGCAGTTGGCTAATATCCCTCTACGAGAAAGAGCAATAGGAGAAAATATGCAATAGGACAGCAGCAATTAGGAGAAACCAAACTAGACATTGCATACAAACAACAAAATATTTTTCTTGTTTCTTATATGTGATATTGCATCTATATAACAGGAACTACACAGATGCCACAAAGACAGTCAATCACCCTCCAACCTCAAGCCTCTCTTCTTCCAAAATGATGAATATACTACTTCCAATAAGCTTTTTATTTCTAGTTATTTCATATCTTGCGGGTTGCACTTCATTAATAGCAAGGCAGCAGTATCATCTCAAGGGAATTTTAAGGATTTAGTTTCTGTAGCTATAGAACCCAATATTCTTAAAACCAAGCCTGGTTCCACAAAAAACAGAAATACAGAGGATCAAGGATAAAATTTAAGATATAATTGTTCTTTAATCAATTCAATGTACGTTAGAATAAAGGAAGTGTTACAAATAACCAAATGAAATTGAAGTTCCTAGAGTTGCTCTAAATCGTTATATTCTGTACACAACACTCACTTGGCAACCTTTTCTGGGGTGACATATAACAACTTGTATTTACAATAATCAGAACAAAGTTCTCTGAGGATATTCTGTTGCTCAGTCCACTCCATATTGGCACTAAGGTATGCAGCAGGTATATTCACCTACATTAGAAGAAAACAAGAAAGCGTACCATCAGATTAGAATGCTGCTGTAACCACAGGTGAAGAAAATACACTAAAACGTAGGAAATGCAACCAGAATACCTGCAAAAGATGCATAATTTGATCTTGAATAAGTGAGACAAGTGGTGAAATTACTAGGGTTATTCCAGGAGAGACTAGAGCTGGGAGCTTCAAAATAGCACCAAAACATGTTAGATCAAGATTTCCAGCTTGCAAAAGTACAGTTGCCTAATGCCATATATTGACGTTTAACAAAAGACAATCTTCTTATTTTTTTGTTTTTTGAAAGATGAAAATGAATTTTATAAGAAACACCATAATGGTAAGCACCAGTTAAGCCAATACAAAAGCAAATACCTATATAGGTCACCTCAGCCATACAAAAGCTGATGTTCAGCTTACAAGCAGTCAAAGAATTAGAAGTAGTTATAAGCTAATTCCATCTATTGACCATGTTCAAGATGTATAGTTGGTGGACACCTTTGGAGAGGATTACTTACCTTGTCCAGTTGATGGTGCAGGTTCAACTTAACAGATCAGAAAACTATGGACTAATCCATTTTAAAATACAAGAAAATGCTGGATATAGGAAATGAAACTGCTTCAGCTCTACTTGGAAATAAAATGCCGATGAAGTCCACAAGAATCTTACTTGGTAAGTCAGACTTTTTCCACCTCCAGTTGGCATTAGAACAAAAACATCATATCCACTCATAGTAGCGTTTATGACCTCTCTTTGATTGGGGCGAAAGGAGTGATTGCCAAAAACTTTCTTATTGTTGGCCTACAGACAGAATCAACCAAGCAGCAATTAGGAGAAGTGAAAATTTGTTAATGAAAACTAATCCAATAGAAAAGAGTACCTCAAGCTCTTTGGTCCATGGGAAATCAGTGCTGCTCCACTTTGGGTCATTTGACCCCTCAATATAATTAACTTCAACAAACTGAGGGATATAAGGCTCCCTCTCTACCGGACCAGAGGAAAAAGTAACTCTCTCTACGGAAGAGAAAGAAAGTGAAGATGGATTCCAATTTCCATAACCAACCACATCACATTGTGGATGAATCTGGGTATTAAAACTTATGGGGCCTATTTTGCATGCAGATGACTGAGGTGTTTCATATTGGGAGATGTGAGTCATTGTGGATGCTGAAAAATGAGACTTCTTTCTTTCTTCATCATTAGCATGTTTCTCAAGAAGCTGAATCTGCTTGTTTAGCTGTAACCTAATGGTGAAAACAAATTAACAAAATCAGAAAGTTTGATTCTTTTTAATGTTAATCAACACATCCCCCCTAAATAGTGAGACAAAACCCTAAGACAACGCCCAAAAGAAAACAAGCAAAATAGGAAACTGGACCTAAATATTATGTGCAGAAAAGGCATAATGTTCCATCTACTTAAAGAATATCATGAACTTATGGCAGTTTTAGGTTTCCCGCTGGAACTTGAAATTATATCCGATGTTTGAGAAGATTATAATAACCATGATAGAGAGAACTATAATGCAAAAAAGACACAAATAAGCAATTTCACCTATTTATCAGAATTTAAATAATCAATCTTGACTAGGAACTTGGGTCAAAGAAAATCTTAATTTCAGACTCACACTTCCTGTGCAGATTTTCCAGAGCTGCATATAGCTTTCAAGATATTATTGGAGGAAGAATGATAACAGAAAACTTGAGTTCTCAATTCAACAAAATATATTTTAAACATAATAATTTCCACGCATACCAAGACCAAAATAGTGAATATAAAGAACTAATGAGCAAGGAAATAGTAAGGCAACCTATCTTGGCGAAGCTTCTCTGTTTGCCTTGGACTCAGCTTGGAAGCATTATCAAGCAGTTCATTAGAGACAGCAATAAGCATATCCTTCATTTCCTTTAAATGACTAGCAGCTTCTGGGCAATGACCTAGCTGTATCAGTTTTATAAGTTTGAGGCATATCAAATAGACAACAGATTCAGATGTCAAAAGACAAAGAAAGTGAATATGAAAGAAATACCCTAAGTCCATGACTACACTTCGAGCACAATTCAGGTGGCAAGATTATGTTCTCCATTCTTAGGGAAGCAGTGTTTACAGTAGGAGTTATTGCTTGAAACTTAGCAATTGTTGGCTCTGGTGTGCAAGTAGACTGGTAGTGTTCAATAGCTATTTGGTCCACATCAATACTCTGGATGGAAATAAGAATGCAGCAAAGTCAGCATTCGCGAAGGAAAATATCAAAATCACAATTTGAGATTGATTAGTTAGTTTATAAAACATAACTCCAAAAAAAAAACCAAATTGCATGATCCACGTATATTCAATTATAATATTTTGCTTTCAAATGTGAAACAAATCAGCATAAACGTCAAATCAGCAACACCTTACCCCAAACATAATTGGCAAAGATAAAATACTATTACAAGAGATAGAACTCCTACTTTGCAATTCAAGGTCTACTCCAAACAAGCTTCATTGAGACTAGCATTGCCATGAACAAGTGACTGAGTTACCTTAAGTAAGTCGTCATCATCAATGTAATCCATCAAAGTTTCTGAAGGCTCTCTTGTTTGACTGGCATGTGTCACATCAACTCTTGATGAACCAGAAAAAGATCTAGATTGTATACCAATAGAATGTGATGATGTAGTAACACTTTGTCTTAGATGATTGCCAGCTCTAGTGTTTTTTGGTGGAAAAGAAAGCTCTGTGTATGCAGATTCATTATTCATTGCGTTAGGTTCACCAAAGTATTTATGCGGAAGCACATGCTCAGGATTATGGCTGGCACTAGAAGAGTTTTTAAATATAGGCTTTTGCCCAACACCATACAAGACGTCCTCACTAGCATTCATGACTGGACCAGTTTTCCCAGGTCTTGGGTAGTTCCTGCAAGAAAGCTGAAGACTGGAAAGAACATCCCACGCCTGCAAAAATTTTAAAAAAAAATGTTGCAGGATAAACTTAATTAATACGGATTGCCATGATGAGAATTATCGACATTAGTGGTTTTTAGCTTTTTACAGAGAGATTATTTATTAATTTACAACAACCGTTTACCTTTTCAACCAGAGGATTCTGCAACTTTTGAAAAGTTTGAATCTGGCAGGAGGGTAACCTAAGTGACAGAAGAAAGAAATAAGCGTCCGCCAAGACAATGTGAAGTTACTAGATGTACTAGCCCTTAAAAGAAACCAATAGTGACAATTTTTTTATGTGGAAGGCAAAATAAGAGGGGAATGGAGGCCGATGAATAAGAGATAATGGGCGAAGTCTCAAATATCCAAAACTATATACTTAACATGAGATGACGAATTTAAACAAACCTGGTAAACTAACAACAGTCTCAAGTTTCCCTTATCATGACAAATACAACATACCTCATAGTTACTGCCCCTTGAGCAGGAGGTCTTTGGGTTTGGAGTGAAAAAAGGAAATTTGAACTCAATAACTTATTTTGATTGGCACTCGCGTGCTGCAACCAATTGACTTTTGGGAGCTTCTCCTCACTTGAACTTCTTAGACTGAAATGCATATATAACAGAAAGCACAAACACATACACACATGTATGCAGCATTAAATATATAGGTCCTTAAGAAATGGGACATAAAAAACAAGAAGATAATAACTACTTTTGCTTCATCCTTTTCCCTGTCAAACACCTCCTGTTATCAGAGAGACAATTGGCACCAACCAGCACATCATCAGACCTAGCCTGAGAAAATGACATGAAATACAACCATAAAACACGGCAGACCAATAGTATGAATCAAACTGAACATTGACATTTTGAGGACATGAGAAAGGGCGAGGAGGGGTTACATGAAAACCCGGAGAGAGATAAACGAACTTGGATTTGGAGAGTTTCACTGTTTAAGATTTGCAAGAGAGAAGAATACAAGTTTTGGAGGAAAGCTACGAGAGGAGAGCGCGCTCTTCAAATATTCTACAGTCAAGGGCGGGATGCTTGCACATTCCTCTTCTTTATTTTAATAATACATATATTGGTATTTGTACTTATTTTCACAAATAAATGCCTAATTACTCAATTTCAAATGCATGAATTGAATTTGAAATTACACCTTATTTTAACATGTAGACGATATTTATGAGAGAATCGATTATTACTAAAGGATTTATGCGTTTTTTTATTTGATTATAAAAAAATTAGAATATTGATGTGAATTTTTATTCATTTAGCCTTTTATATACGCTAATTGTTGCCTCGAGATGTTTAAGTTTGTGAATTGGTATACTTTAGATTTTATCATGCTTTTTAATTTAAAAAAGAGGTTGGTTTTAATCGATAATTTACTATTGAGTATATATATTTCAATGTCATGCCTCCATATATTACTTTTGGTTTTGATTAACTGGTGAATAGAGTTGGATGTTTGAGTTTGAGGTGATTTTTAATTAATTGATCGAAGGTTTATTATTTGTCGATATAAAGCATTGTTTAAAAAAAAATTAAGTTGATCAGGTGAATGATCAATAACCAGATCATGAAAATTATTTTCAAAAATAACCTTGATAAGTTTAGTAGTCAATTTTTATGAAAATTAAAATAGAAAGGCGGGAGAAAACGTAGGAAGTGACGATAAAAGATTAAAAGATGGTAACTTTTAATAAGGAAGAGGGTGATCAAACATTATTGAACAATAATTTTCATACAATTTCTATAATAAAAATTAATTTTAAGTACTTTTAGTCTAATTAATAGGTGGTATATATCAAATAGGATTTTCTAGATTGATTGTTTTGTTGATTATAATTACTTAATTATATGTTAATTAATTTTTTTGCATGCTTTAATTAAGTAAAAATGGGTAGAATTATGGAAACCCTAAATCAAGATAATGATAGTCATATTTGGAAAAAATTTAACATCTGTGATGAGCGTGAAATTGTTTTGGTATTGACATATAGTTGTGGGCCATGTACATTATGTAATCGTGGGTATTATGTAGACACCAATTATTTATTCGAACATTACATGTGATTGCTTGTTGGTGGCTTTACATGAGATTTTTGTGATGTGAAGATCTTTATACCTACTTAATGCACATAAAGTTCATATAAGGGCATTGTATTATGTTTTAAGATGTAAGAAATGTGATTTGTAAGGAATTATCATGCAATGCTGTGATGAGAGAAATATTAATCTATTAATTGAGAAATATTAGATCGTGTCAAAATGAGATAAACATCATTATGTCTATAAAGATGTATAAACCCATGCCTACCTATGTAGATATAAGGCTATGTACATTTTGTGAGACTTGTATTTACTACTACATGTATTATAGATGACAAGGACGGAGACATCACCATTGGGCCCCCCAAGTTTTAAAAAAATTAAATACTTTTTT